>SKCR01037995.1:0-90948 GCA_019454045.1 Zanthoxylum bungeanum | reverse complement strand
CATATGACACACACCCTTAAGCACATAATAAATGTGGTCCCGGCTCCATTCCTCGAGTCGTCTTGCCAAAATGGATGATGCTTGGTCAAAGTTCCTGACTACTTCAACCAAGTCGAGTTAGTATCAGAGAACACCTCGGGTCGGCTTCCACAAATGCTCAAATACTGTCAAATCTAATACTTCTCATCTGGGTCAGGTCATTATCCCAACTCTGCTCCGTCGTTCGGTCTTACCCTTAAGAGAACATCTCATTTCATATAGCTCAGACCTCTCTATCTGTTGGGATATATGCCACAGAGATTCATGTAATGTAAACATAATTATATGTTATGAAATGAAAAGATGAATTATTCATTTATCAAAATGTTTATTTTAAATCACATATGGTAAATCATCTTGTTTACCATTGATTACTTATGTGTCTTCAGATATAATGTATGAGTGTCATACATAAGAGGATTTAAGTTTGAAATTTATAATATAAAATAGTCCATAGAGAGCAAACAATGCAGATACTTTATTTGTGGTTTATCTATAGCTGCGGTCCATTCTATAGTTGTATGGCGACCTTGATATGAGATCATCCATGTGGTGACATGAGAATGGAGGCACCTTATATGATGTGATCATATAGGATTGGACCCATATAAAAATGAATTTCTTATAATATCCGTTAAATAAAGAAATTCATTTCAATCTACTAGATGGTCATATATGGATTGATCTGAATCCTGAGTGTACTGCGAACTCTTGCATTACAGGCTATGTCCTTTGATTTACAAAGGTGAGGTTGGTTTAGCAATCCCGAGCAATAGCTACGTACTTTGGGGAAATATTTTATTATGTTGTTGGATACGTTTTACATAGATATGCAGTTCACTCATTCTTGCGAGAAGTAGAGGAGTATCTTTTTAAGGGTTGATCCGGTACTTGAACGATTAGAGCGCTCAAGTCTTTCTATTACGAATAGAAAGATTAACATTGATAATGGTTATGAATAAATCGTTCATTAGAGAATCAACGGTACTTAATGTAAAAATAATTAGAGGGGTATAACGAATATTATGACCCGTCTCTAATTATGAGATACTTGTGAAGGGCCAATCCGTATGTAATGACTATATCGATGGACACCGACGTAGTTCGGCTTATATTATCCATCTACGGTAACGAGAGTGCAGTGTCAGATTTTTAGTGGAATAACCTGAAGTTAATAATTCAGAATATTTGATTAAGAGTTTAATTAATATTTCGGGATTATTAGAGCTCGGAACCGTAGGTCCATTTGGTCCATGTGCTAGCTCATATACTGTAGCAAATTAAATATAATTGGATAACCCAATTATATACTCACATATATATGTTATTATTAATATGATTAATAATAATTTTTGTCACACTTGAAACTATATTAATTTTAATATATGATTTTCATAATAAATGATTAAATGATAATTATTTATTATAAGTTTTTTTATTAAATTATATTGTACAATTTAATAAAGATTTTGAATTTTGAATTTCCAAAAATGTTTTTTGGAAACTCTTGATTTGGAATGGAAGTTACACCTTTTATTTTTGCAACAAAATACTGTCATTATGATGACAATTAAGTAAAAATTTGGTGGTTACAAAATAGGTGCGGCTGATTCTTTAAGCAAAAGGATTAGGTTTTGTTTTATTCTGTAAAATTAAACCATAAGTATAAAAGGATAAGTGTGTTATCATTTTATCCTAATTCAGGATTTTAAAACCCTAGCTACCCTAGTTCATCTTTTCTCTCAAGTGTTGAAAGAAAAAAAGAACAAAAGAGAAAAAAATTTCTTGTGTGATATCACTGATCTTTAAAGTGTTTAGAGATTATTTGGTGAGTGAAGTTCACACTTCTCTTTGTTGGTTGCGAGACATACCACGGAAGACCAATCGAGATTAAAACCAAAACAAATCTTCTTCTTCTTCTTCTATACTCACACGACAGTGATCAAAAATTATGCTCATTGTCGCATCTAGTTGGTTGGTTTTGGAGCTCGGTTTGATTTTTTTCCTTGTCTAGAAAATTTAGGGAACATAAAGGGGTGTTTAAAGGGTGTTGTGGGGTTTTTTTGGTGAAAAAATCAGACCTAAAACACCATTGTTGTTCACGCAAAAGAGGGGCTGTTTTGGGTGAATTGTGCGCGTATTTTGGGTGCAAAACGGATCAAAGCTGAGTTACTCTTTGGGGCTGTTCGGGGGCAGAAATATTGTTAAAAATAAAAGCAAAACATCAGACCAGGGTCAAATTAAATTATACAATATAATTTAATAAAAATAATTTATAATAAATAATTATCATATAATCATTTATTATGAAAACCACATATTAAAATTAATATATAGTTTCAAGTGTGACAAAAATTATTATTAATCATATTAATAATAACATATATATATATATATATAAGTATATAATTGGACTATCAAAATATATTCAATTTGCTATAGTATATCGAGCTAACACGGAGACCAAATGAACCTACAGTTCCAAGTTCCAATAATCCCGGAATATTAATTAAACTCTTTAATTAAATATTCTGAATTATTAACTTCAGGTTATTCCACTAAAAACCCGAAGTTGGACTCTCGTTGTCGTAGATAAATAATATAAACCGAACTACGTCGGTGTCCATTGATATAGTCATTACATACGGATTGGCCATTCACGAGTATCTCATAATTAGAGCCGCGTCAAAATATATGTTATACCCCTCTAATTTTTTTTACCTTAAGTACCATTGACTCTCTAATGAACGATTTATTCATAACCATTATGAATATTAATATTTCTATTCGTAATAGATATACTTGAGCGCTCTAATCGTTCAAATACCGAATCAAACCTTATTTAAGATACTCATCTACTTCTCACAAGAAGGAGTAAACTTCATATCTATGTAAAACATCCCCAACTACAAACTAAATCATGTCCCCAAAGTACGTAGCTATTGGTCGGGATTGTTACATCAACCTCACCTTTGTAAATCAGAAGACATAGCCTGTTATGCAGAAGTTCGCAGTACACTCAGGATTCAGATCAATCCATATATGACCATCTAGTAGCTTTAAATGAATTTCTTTATTTAACGTATATTATAAAAATTCATTTCTATCTAGGTCCAGTCCTATATGATCACATCATATAATGTGCCTACATTCTCATGTAACCACATGAACAATCCCGGATCAAGGTCACCATACAATTATAGAATGGACCGCAGTTTTAGATAAACCACAAACAAAGTACCCGATTTGTTTGCTCTCTATGAACTATTTTAGATTACTAACTTCAGACTTAAATCCTTTTATGTATGACACTCATACACTAAGTCTGCAAACACATAAGTAATCAAAGGTAAACATGGTAATTTATAATATGAGATTTATATCAAAACAATTTGATAAATGAACAATGCATATTTTATTTTGTAACAAATAATTATGTTTACATTAATAAAGTTATAAGACATATATCCCAACAATCTCTCACTTGCACTGGAGCAAATGAGACATGCACGTAAAATGAGACCCTCTATGTGACCTACAAACACTTTAATTGACAAGTTCTTTGTAAATAGATCAGTCAGGTTCTCTGCAGATGCAATCTTCGGGACAGAAATGTCTCATCTCTACACTATCTCCCTTATGAGATGATATTTTCTCTCTATATGCTTTCCCCTTTTGTGGCTTCTTGGTTCTTTGGAATTCACACCGCACCATTATTTTCGCAATAAAGTGTTAGTGGTTTATCCATATTTAGAACAACTTCCAGATCTCCTAAGAATTTCTGGAGCCATACTGATTCATTAGCTGCTTCGCAAGCTGCTATATACTCGCACTCTCTGTGGACTAACATCAATTCAAATCTCATCAACTCCCCAAAACTAAGAAAAATCCAGTCATAATTTTGAGTTTTCAAGGACCTAAACGAATTTCTAAAATATGTGATTCTCTATCAATAAAAGAAATATTTTTTTGACTTCTTTATTATAATATATATTAAGTTTTATTAGATTTGAAGATCCTTAATTTTGACCCAAATTTAAGGTTTCGACCCGCCGCCCATGTGTGATGTTCCTAAGATCGTCCCTAAAAAAATCCCAGTTAATAAAAAAAAAAATCATCACCTTTTGAAAGTCACTATTAGCTTATTTAATCGTCATAAATTTCAAGACATAAGCGTACAAAATGTAGGAGAATAATTGAAGTTGGGCTATGTAAATGAGGACCAGGTGACTGAGCCATTGCCATGCAAAGTGCAAACAATCAGCAAACTGGAAGTTACAGCTATGATGAGAGACTCTTTTTTGTACCATTTTACCCCGCTCTAAGTAGCATATCTTTTTACTAAGCTGCGAATTATTTCCAATTACGCTTTATTGAAAGCTGATTATGAACCATAAAATTCCTTTTTTTTTTCAAAGGGGGGGTTGTCAGATGATTAAATTGTTTTTATTTATTCTTTAGTTGGAGAAGATGATGTTCACACAGTGTTTATCAAGTGACATATAACCAACCAAGATAAAATAGAATATGTTTTGCTTCTGTTTTAAGTTGTAATTAATTTTCTCTGTTCAAATTTGACCATCTTATTATATACTTAATAAAACTTTTGTTTTGTGATTAAATTTGTAATGAAATTGTCACCATCAATGCCAGGTATAATTCGTGTATAAATTTTTTTATGGGTCTAATCATGTGTATCCGAAAACATATTCTAGTTAGTAAATATATGAATAATATAGTACATGTGTCTCATTTATTACAATTTTTATCATCCATTTATATATTAATCAAGGATGCTGCTAAATTTTTATCATGGTAATTGTATTTCATTACACACCATTATAGATTGCAATCAATTAGATGGGTAGAGATTTATTAATTTCGATCTTATCATGATTATTAATTTAAAATAAAAATTATTCTGAAATTAAAATTTGGGATTTTATATTACATCCGGTCTCTAAGTGACGTGGTTTGGTGGTGTAGGATTCAGGATCTCACCTTGAGGCCCTAAATTCGAATTCAGTGAATGTGTTTCTTGTAAGAGTCTGGGACAATCAGAGATTTTACATGCTTCACTTAAGTCCGGAATGAGTGATTTGACGGTGAGATTTCCAACGATTTCAAATATATATATATACACACTCTACAACCGGTTGTATTTACAATTTTATGATAGTGTCTAGGGATTTGGTGATAATTTGTATGGCATTAAACAAGGACTAGCGCCCATCATTTGTCAAAACTTGGATCCCGTTAAATCAACGTCCACACCATTATTTTTAAGTGGGGCCACATCAAATCACCAATCAGCTACAACGCAACAAGTTCTCACGTTGATTCCAATGTCTTTCCATTCCCCTACCATTTTTTGAACCCAAAATATCATCAACCAGATGAACGGTTCAGATTTGATGATTCATGAACGCTCATGCAACGTCACCGCATATTGCCGCTACTACACTAGAAGCTGGGTGAGTAGTGCTACTGACGCACGGTGGTCCAAAGTCGTAACATACAAACCAATGAACCATAAGCTTCTGGCACAAGCGAGGGGCCTTCTTGTAGCAAATCTGTCAAACAAATTCTCATCCCCAATCATATAAAAATAATTAATATCCATTCAGATTTTATATATATTAAACACATAAAAAAAAAAAAAAAACAATACTAAATATTTCCATTTATTTTTTCAAGCCTTCCTTCAAAAAAAAAATTATTTAAAAGGTGATGGCTTTGGAGCTTTTATTTTTTCAAGGTGACACCCAAGTCTCGGGTTGGGGGAGCTGCAATAATAAATTTATTACCACACTTCCAATATTATGTGGCACAATCATAATCGTTAGATTATGATTCAACAGTTACAATTAGCACCCTCGTGCTGCCATGTGACATGTAGTAAATTTATTACTGCCGCGTCCCCGTTAACTCCCACACGCCAACTATTTATCTACAACATTTGTTTTAACATAATCATAAAAACGTCACCGTTTCAGAACCTTTAAACATTAGGCCTTCATAGCTGAACTGAATCTTTAACAAATTGGTCACTCCAACTGAGTTTTTACTTCAGTTCAGTACATTTTTAAATATCTTCAGGAAGCTACATTATTGCTGGTAGGTGTGTTCTCGTCAATAATCATCTTCATTATTTATTGTGCAATTTATTTCAATTTGTAAGTTTTTTTTTTTTTTAATATATTTTCAGTTAATGTATTTTCATTTGGTACTTATTGAAAGCAGTCTCTGGTTTTATTTTAAAAACTAATTTGCCTTCAAAGTTTCAACAATCTTTGAATCTTTTTGTTTCTTATCTCTTTTTGTCGGTGCGCGCGGTTTCGTTCTGTTCTTAAAGAGCTTCCATTTCAAAAGGCTCGCTTCTGTTTGTTTCTGGTTTGATTTACAGTTCTGGCAATTTACACTTAACATTGTGAAAATCTTTTGTTTTTAACCCTGATTTTGGAATAATCGCCTTTTTGTATAGTATAGTATATATATATATATATATATATATATATATATTAGATTTTAAGAGTTGATACATGCAACTGATATACTTCTAAATATAATGGACGCTTGAAACTGTGATGTTGGTTTTAAAGGCTTCAGATTTATGTAGCTGTGTCTCATCATATTTGTTATTTTAATATTTATTATTTTGGATCTTGGTTTATTTCTTTGTTAGTAAATTAAGTAATGTACTATTTATACATACTAATTTATGTATGTCGTTTTTCAATTATATATTATGCAAAATTTACAGCTTGAGATGGACCGCCGGAGTTGGCCCTGGAAGAAAAAATCATCTTGGGAAAAAGCTGAGAAGGCAGCAGCTGCTGCATTGGACTCTGCTACTGCTGATGCTGCTTCAGCTTCAGCTGGATCTCAAGGCGAGCAGGTATAGTCATTGATATTAGTGATTCAATTTTACAACAGTTATTGTTAATTATGGAATGTAAATGCTACTTATGAATTATAGTTGTTCTTTCACGCTTAATGAAAGCTGTGATTGAAGTTGCAGCTTTCTTATCAACACGTGATTATATGAACCTTAGTCTTTTCTTTTATAGATAAATTTTGCAAGAGTTATCATCTTGGTTAGTTAAACTGATTTGCTTAATGGGTGACAAGAGTTGGGAACTTGGGATAATAAAATTGAACAAGGAAAAATATTATCAATTTCAAGATTGTGGACTTTGTTGGTTAAACATTTTATTTTAATCAACAAAACTTATTATCCCAAATGTTCCTTCTTGATAGAGAACTCTATCAATGGGTATCTATATAAGAGGCAAATATTCCCTCTTGATTTTGTTAGTTGTCTTTTATAATGGCAGGAGAATTACAGAAAGCCCAAATATGTTCAAATTTCTGTGGAATCATACTCACATCTGACTGGTCTGGAGGATCAAGTAAAGACATACGAGGAACAAGTTTTGACACTGGAGGAACAGATTAAAGAATTGATTGAGAAGTTGTCAGCAGCACATTCAGAGATCTCTACCAAGGATGACCTGGTGAAACAACATACCAATGTTGCTGAAGAAGCCGTCTTGGGTATGCTGCTGAGCTATTCTCGCTACTTGTGAAAAGTCATCCATGCAAAATATTAAGATGCTCTTTAAGATTAGGGGTTTTTCAATTCCTCTTGTTCTAATATTCGGAAATAAAACCACCTTTTTTCCCTGCAGGTTGGGAAAAGGCTGAAGCAGAAGCATTGGCATTGAAAGATCATTTAGAAACTGTAACACTTTCAAAGCTCACTTCTGAAGACCAAGTAGCACGTTTGGATGGTGCTCTTAAAGAGTGCAGGCGGCAGATTCGGAATCTGAAGGAAGAACATGAGAAGAAATTGCAAGAAGTTGTCCTCACCAAAACTAAGCAATGTGATAAAATTAGGCTCGAGTTTGAAGCGAAGATGGCAAACTTTGAGCAAGAACTCCTTAAGTCCGCAGCTGAAACTGCTGCACTTTCAAGGTCTTTGCAAGAGCGTTCTAACATGCTAATCAAGATAAGTGAAGAAAAATCACAAGCTGAGGCTGAAATTGAATTTCTGAAGGGCAATATCGAACAATGTGAAAAGGAAATCAATTCAGCCAAATATGAGCTCCACATCGTTTCCAAAGAGCTGGAAATTCGTAATGAAGAAAAGAACATGAGCATGACGTCTGCAGCAGCAGCCACCAAGCAGCATATGGAGGGTGTCAAGAAAATAGCTAAGCTAGAAGCAGAATGCCAAAGATTACGTGGTCTTGTGCGGAAGAAGTTGCCAGGTCCTGCTGCTCTTGCACAGATGAAAATGGAGGTAGAAAGTTTAGGCAGAGACTATGGAGATACCAGGCTAAGGAGGTCCCCTGTCAAGCCAACTAGTCCAGACTTATCCCCAGTATCTGAGTTTTCAATAGACAATGCACAGAAATTCCAAAAGGAGAATGAGTTTCTCACAGAACGGTTATTAACAATGGAAGAAGAAACAAAGATGCTGAAAGAAGCTTTGGCAAAGCGTAACAGTGAATTGCAGGCTTCAAGGAATCTTTGTGCTCAGACAGCTAACAAGCTTCAAAGTTTGGAAGCACAAATGCAAACCAGAACTCAACAGCAAAGTCCATCAAAGTCTGTGGTTCGGATTTCTGCTGAAGGGTACACAACTAAAAATGATAACAATCCCCCTAGCTTGTCCTCAATGTCTGAAGATGAATATGATGACAAGGCAAGCTGTGCTGACTCTTGGGCAACAGCATTGATATCTGACCTCTCCCAGATCAAGAAGGAAAATAAAGTCGAGAAGTCAAACAAAGCTGAAATCGCCAAGCATTTAAGGCTAATGGATGACTTTCTTGAGATGGAGAAGTTGGCTTGTTTATCAAATGACAAAAATTCAAATGTTGCCATCACCGTATCTGATGGTCCAAACAACAAGATATCTGAAGTCCTGAACAATGGCGCTTCTGGAGGGGTCACTTCTGGTGAAGATATGCGGTCTGAACAGCAGCGGGACATGAATCCACCAGTTGATAAGTTATCTTCTAATATGGAATTGTCTGTTACCAATCCTGAAGCTGATGCAGGCCAACTTCAACTAATGAAGTTCCGATCAAGAATCTCTATGTTTCTAGAGTCCATCTCCAAAGATGCTGATATGGGAAAGATAATGGAGGATATTAAATGTGTTGCAGAGGATGAATATGGTACTGTGCACCAGCACTCTGCCAGTTGTGAATCTGAAAAAATAAGATGTTCTGATTTCTCAAGCAATACAGAGAAGAAAATCGATTTGGCCGTACATATCATAACCCAGGAATTGATAGCTGCCATTACTCAAATTCATGACTTTGTTTTGTCCCTGGGTAAAGAAGCAAGGGCAGTGCATGACACAACCAATGAAAATGGATTCAGCCAGAAGATTGAGGAGTTCGCTCTCTCCTATAATAAGGTTATAGACAGCAACACATGTTTGGTTGATTTTGTTTTCGCCCTCTCTCATGTTTTAGCTGATGCCGCTGAACGCGGAATAAATGTTTTGGGCTAAGACACTGAAATTGAACCCACTAGTCCCGATTGCATTGATAAGGTTGCTTTACTAGAGAATAAGGTTATACAGAGAGACACATCAAGTGAAAGACATCCAAATCGCTGTGCTCACATTTCTAGTCAGACTTCCGATCCGGAGGTTCCTGATGATAGTAATATAGTTGCAGGCTGTGAATCAGAAACTACCGCTTCCAAATTCTCATTGGAAGAATTGAAATTCGAGAAAGATAATTTGGCAACTGATCTAGCTAGATGTACTGAAAATTTGGAGATGAAAATGTCTCAATTACATGAAACTGAGCAGCTACTAGCAGAAGTTAAATCACAGCTGGCTTTTGCCCAAAAGTCAAATAGCTTGGCTGTGACACAGCTCAAATGTATGGCAGAGTCATACAGGTCACTTGAAACACGTGCCCAGGAATTAGAGACTGAGGTGAACCTTCTGCGAGCAAAAATAGAAAGTTTGGAAAATGAGCTTCAAGATGAAAAGAGGAGTCATCACGATGCTTTGGCTAGATGCAAGGAAATTGAGAAGCAATTACAAAGGTAGGCATCAGCTGTTAGTTGAATCAGTTCGTCTAATATATTCAATACAGTAACTTGGCTTTCATCTCTTCAACCTAATCCCTTTTTCACTTTTGAGCCAACAAAAGGATAGGCCTCTTTCCTTATATGCAGGATTTTATAGATAGTAAATCATTCAGCCTGTATGTACATAGGTTAAGGAATTAGCGAGTCTTCTCTGGGATTAAATATATATCTAATTGTTATATTTTAGCATAATGGACAATCAAGAACTAGAAACCCTTGATTCATCCAGTCTGAATGGAAGAGTTTTGGCTGTGGATTTGTTTGCCCGCCTGTTTTGGATTAACTTCCATTGTCTCAATATTCAATAAGGTCTAAGGGCTCCATTGTGTACATCCATTTTAACTGTCTTGATTCGTTTGAACTTTTGGGTCTACCTTGGCAATTGGTAACTGTACACCAATTCTCACAACTGACTTGCTGAATTTATACATTCATATACTCTCTGGAAATACTTCTTGCTTTTTCCAGCTTTGATTTTGTCTCTAATTCCTATAATTTTTTTTACTTTCAGGAACGAGAATTGTGTTGTTTGTTCCTGGGAGGCTGATGATGACAAGATCAAACAGGTGAGACTATATTCTCCATTATGTTTCTGTAATTGTGATTTTTCCTATATTTGATTTGACTTCTTGTATTATTTACCATTTGCTAATGAAAACGCGTATGCACTTTAGTTTTTGGATGCATACTAATTACATAAAACTTAGTAGATGTGTACTGAAACCCTAAAATTCTTGTTTTATCTTTGTCAGTTGCTTATCCTATGTTTCGATTTGGTTCACAGGAGACAGAGTTGGCTGCTGCAGCAAAGAAGCTAGCCGAGTGTCAAGAAACTATATTTCTTCTAGGCAAGCATTTGAACTCTTTGCGACCACAATCAGTGGGGGTTATAGGATCTCCATACAGTGAGATGAATCAAGGGTTTCCTGAAGAACCTGCTACGACTAGTAGCGTCAACTTTCCAGACTTTGATCATGCCGAAATGGACACAGCTACTTCTGTCAATGCGCCTAAAGTAGGTGCCGAGTCTCCTCTGAATTTATATACCTCCCCGTGTAGCTCGTCTAGGCCAACCAAATCAACCTCTTCCTCCTCCTCCCCTTCCTCTAACCCAACGCGGGAGAAAAATTCAAGAGGATTTAGCAGATTCTTTTCCTCAAAAAGGGAAATGATGTTTTGTAAATCATGAATGTATATGATATCCATGTCAGTTTAATTTGTATATCTTCACTCCTTGTAATTTTGTTAATTGAACATGAAAGTGTTTTTGAACTGTTGCAAAAGTATTTTAAATGTATTTATGTGGTAGTGTAACTTAGGGGTGGCCAAACAAATCAACAAATCGAATTTGTATCGAATTCTAAACGAATCGAATCAAAATATGATGGATTCATATTCGATTCGTTTATTAAACGAATCCTAATATCAGGATTCGTATTCGATTCGTTTAAAAAACGAATCGAATACGAATATTATTTTTTTCTATGGTAATAGTCATAATTTCTCGAATCTTAATTGAAAAACAATAGTAACTAGTAAAAGAAAATAATAAAATGAATCCTAAACAAATAAACGAATCAATGAGTTTCAATTCGTATTCGATTCGTTTAATAAACGAATCGAATCGAATTGACTCATTTATTAAATGAATCCATTTTTTCAAACTTGTATTTACTTTAAAGCGAATCGAATCGAACGAATAAACGAATTATGATCCAAATTATCACCCCTAGTAGTATTATTATACAATTTCACTTTTCTACATGTCGCAGTAAAAGTAATTATATATTACCATATCAATTCAGTTTTGTCGGAGTTGAATTACTGCTTCAATAATTGCTCGAAAAAATCAAAGAAGTTTAAAATCCATAGAAAAAGTATATTTATCGAAGAAGTTTAAAATCCGTAGAAAAATATTTTTCAAATTTACACATTTAGGGGGGAAATTGATCATGTAAGCACTGCAGAATTCATTTCTGATAAAAAAAACTTTAATCTGGACCAAGTCCCCGTTTAAGAAATTCTTGAACTTAAACTGAATTGTTATTTAAAAATTCAGAGACGGTTCAATAAACCGTCAGCCCGGTTCAATCACTTCTTAAAACCAGGTATTTCAAGAAGCCCTAATCGTCGCCGCAGCTCACAAGAAGCCGGTCGGAATTTGGGTAAGTTCATTTATTAATTTTTATTTTGATTGTGATATATGTTAATAGATTTTAATTTGTTAATTTTTTTGTAATTTTTTTTTTCAATTTTTTAAAATTGTTTTTAGGTACTGTACAGTGCTTGAAATGAGGCACCGAGACGGTGCACTGTCGAAAATTCTGAAGAAGGGCATTAGATGGCGAATTGGGAATGGTGAAAAAGCCCTCATTTACAGCAGCAACGGGTTGCCTAGAGCTGTATACATCTGAAGGAAGATATGCATTTTGAGAAAACAAGGCATCAGAGTGCTAATTGAGGCAGCATTTCAATCATCTTTCCCGAGCTGAAATGGCTGAGAGTGTAGCTTTGATGTGGGCTTGCTTGCTGGGGGGGCTAGAAATGAGGGCATTGTTTCAGAATATCATCAGAGAGGCTCCTCAGATAATGGCCAAGGCTGAAGCATCCTTTATCTTAAGAGAAGACAATAGGCAGCAAAAGTGCTTGGGCTCCACCTGAAGGAAGTTAATGTAGATGCTGCTGTTAATGATGAGAATGGGTCAGAGGGATGGTCATAGCTTGTGCTTTGAATACTTTCTCAGGTTCCATGAGGCGTGGAGGAAGCTGAAGCAGAGGCTCTCCTCCTCGGGCTCAATTGTGTTGCTAATGCAGGGGTGCTGCCTGTTGGGGTTTTGGGCATTGGGCGCAGCGGAAGCGCGGGTTCGGGTGAAATCGTATTTTAAAACTTTTTCAAAATACAAAATAAATTATTCAATATCTAATATGAATAATTTATTCATATTTCACCTAAACTAATATATTCAATATCAAATATTAACATAAACTTGTTGAAAACTCGCGAAACTTTTACGAAAACTGTTTTTCTGCAAAATGACGCAAAACGCGTTTTCGACTAAACCGACTATCCGAACCTTATGGAAACTGCCCAAGTCAGATCCAATAGTGTCGGTGAAGTTCATGGGCTGCCCAAACAGTGACGGAATCACTGTTTTCACAGCCATCACCCGATTGGCTCAAAATCCACCCGGTAACGCCGTTTTCGCTTATTTCAAGTCGGAAACACTTTCCGGCAATTGTGCCAACTCCCAAATTACATCCAAAACATTTATAAGACATCAAAATCATCACAAAAATTCCAGTTCTACCAGATCTTATCCAGAACAGAATTTCACCAATTTTGCATGCTTTAAATCTAATTTTACAAGATTAATCAAATTAATCAAACACCAATCAAAATCCCACCACATGAAGCAACCAAGAACAATTATAGGCTATCTTAGAGTGGATCAACAACTCTAGAATGGAAACTTTGTTGTCCAACAACAAATTGAAACCAAATTACAATAATCTAGTCCATAATATATTCACCAAATTACAATAATCTAGTCCTTTACCATACGGAACAAGCATCTAATGCTTTTATGATAAAATTCATAAAGCACAGTTCTAAGTTATTTACTTTACCGAATATTTTTCTTCATGTTTATCTTTCATTAATGACACTACTAGTTACTTTAAAATATATAACAACTGTTTATACAAAACAAGTAACTATCCAATAGTCACAAGTTCTGATATGAAATATCAAAACAGTTATTGAACATTATTTTAAATAACTAGATGAAAGATCCGGTATCCAATACCTACAGTTGTCGTATTGTGAGAATCGATATTCTCTATACACAACTATACACATCTCCTTTCTTTAACTTTATAATTTGCGTTCAATTATTCACAACAATTTGCAAATGATTGACTAGCAAACTGTGTCAGACACGTGACTTCTAAAAGTCACTAAAGCTAAGAAACGTCATTATAAGATAAACTACTACTAAATGGGTTTTCTTATCGCCAGTCAAGAATTTCGAGACATGAACTATTCAAGTCAATTCTTACTGCATAAGAAACAGTTCTAACTAGACTAATATCCTAAACCAGATATCCATTTAGATTACCTAACGTGACTTAGAAACTAAGTCACAAACCATCTTGATTTTCCAAGAAAATCGAAACAACAGTTTGATGGTTTTAAACTAATCTAACTATATCTAAGTCTAATGACTTTCTAGAACTTGTTCTAGAATTATGCATCCATAAGTAAAGTCAGAAAATCTATTCTAATAATAGACATGCATTGGATTAGAAGTAAAATTCTATAAGCAATATAGAATATAAGAAAACGAAGCAGAAAATTCCATAATATTACACACCGCTTAAGTTATGGATTTTAAACCCAGCAATGTCTCCCACTACTTTACGTAATACCGTAATCCCCAACGAACAACGGGAATTCAATATTAATCGAATTCATAGTGAGAGTAGGATCCCATGATATATTTCGACTCACAGCTTTGGCACGTTCTCGCCTACGTATATCAATAGGTAGACAACTCATTATCAATCACTCACCAGTGACTCCTGATTTCGGTCCTGACCGTTTCTCGCTGTGACAGCTTTGGCACGTTCACAGGGAGGCGTATCAAGGCTACACTTGTCAATGACAAACTCAAGCTACCGATGTAGTCCTGACAGCTTTGGCACGTTCAGGATTTCCACTTTCACTTAAATTTGTCTCTTATCATATAAGTTCTACCGGCGCAAATGAACTACCATCCGCCATAACTGCACAGCTTTGGCACGATACAATTATAGCATCAGGAAATCATTTGCATCCGTACTGACAAGGCGGACCAAGAAACATGTATCCAATACACGTTACTTTACAGCCATATTTAAAAAAGAGGATTTTTCCTACGGAAGTCTTAATCTACATCAAATGCAGAATTTTAATCTAAATCATTTTCTAAACATTCCAATTCTACCCATAGAAAATATAACTTAATTTAACAATTAAATTTCTGTTACACATTCGTTAGCGTAGAACCGAATAGTTAAGAAACATATATAGATTCCTAGCATGTGCGAACATTAAAATTGGATTATATATCAAATATCAAGCATGAATAATGTAATGGATGAAGCATCAGACCTGCTCTGATACCATTTTTGTTGGGGTTTTGGGCATTGGGCGCAGCGGAAGAGCGGGTTCGGGTGAAATCATATTTTAAAACTTTTTCAAAATACCAAATAAATTATTCAATATCTAATATGAATAATTTATTCATATTTCACCTAAACTAATATATTCAATATCAAATATTAACATAAACTTGTTGAAAACTCGCGAAACTTTGACGAAAACTGTTTTTCCGCAAAATGACGCAAAACGCGTTTTCGACTAAACCGACTACCCGTACCTTATGGAAACTGCCCAAGTCAGATCCAATAGTGTCGGTGAAGTTCATGGGCTGCCCAAACAGTGACGGAATCACTGTTTTCACAGCCGTCACCCGATTGGCTCAAAATCCACCCGGTAACGCCGTTTTCGCTTATTTCAAGTCGGAAACACTTTCCGGCAATTGTGCCAACTCCCAAATTACATCCAAAACATTTATAAGACATCAAAATCATCACAAAAATTCCAGTTCTACCAGATCCTATCCAGAACAGAATTTCACCAATTTTGCATGCTTTAAATCCAATTTTACAAGATTAATCAAACACCAATCAAAATCCCACCATATGAAGCAACCACGAACAATTCTAGGCTATCTTAGAGTGGATCAACAACTCTAGAATGGCAACTTTGTTGTCCAACAACAAATTGAAACCAAATTACAATAATCTAGTCCATAATATATTCACACATGCTTCAAGCTTCCTAATCCATCAACCAAACCACAAAGCCCCAAAATCTACAAGAAAAGCAACCCTAGAATCATTCCAAGAAATCAAGAAACAAGAGAAACTAATTTCAAGCTTGAGGGGATTAAAGATTACCTTTAATACTCAAAAATTCCTTAAGCTTTTCTTGGATTTCCTTGCTTTTCTCACTTGTTTCATTAAAACCAATTTTGGGGTTTATGTTTTTTTTTGTTGTTCGGCAGCCATGGATCATCAAAGAAGATGATCAAAAAGTTTTTTAATTTATTCCTCACATGACCGACTTAGTGAATAGGAATTAGGGGGCAATTTTGTCTTTTGTTAATTTAATCAAATTAAACTAATAAATAAGCTTTAAATGTTGGCCAATCAAATTGATACATTTAAGCCTAATTAAAACCATGCCATGTAATCCAATTAATAATAAACAAGTGTGATAACAATTATCACAAATGACAATTATTAAAATTAATTAAATATAAAGTTAAAGTGGTGACAAATCAAATTTGACATTTTAACCTTTAATTTAATGACATGTGTAACTAATAATAATTAAATATTTTTCATAACAATTATGAAAAATTTAATCAATGAATTATTATTATATATATGTATTTTATTTAGATTAAATAACAAATACATATATTTAATGGCATGTGTCAAATTCTCATTTGACGAATAATTAATGTGTATCTAATCGTATTATGTATCAAATACAAATACACAATAATTATTAGCGGACAAAATCCCCTAATTGCATGTGTCATCGTTTAACCAATTAAACGATCCGAATTAACTTATTTAATCCGGTAAAGTACTATGAGTAATCCGTATTATTCATATCGAGTTGCCCAAATGCTCAACGAGTACACTTCATATTGTGGGACTCTCTAAGTTTAGGTTTATCCGTCACGAAATCCAATTTTGTGTCCATAATCCACCCACTCATGGATTATGACGACCACGGATAATCTCGCTAAACTATGCAAGTCGAGGTCATAGGATACGTATATAATCCCTCTGTCACAGGCTATCTGTATTATACCTGGGATATAGATGAGAACGTCAAATCTGTTCGGTATAATACAGTCGACTTTCCATTTACGATCTCTAAATAAAACTCGGAACTGATTTTCGAAGTTATACCACGGCCATGGATTTACTAGATCGTAAACACGTGAGGATGCATATGCCCTGTACACAGGACTGACGGATCCTGTCTTGATACGCACTGGATATCATGAGCATCAGTCAACACCCAACGAACAGGGGGAGGTCTGATCATGGATAGATCGTTGACGTGACTGCCATTAAAGTGTGGAGGATAACTCATATATCCCACTGTGGTATCTCAAGTCGAAGGACCACTATGCTTGCTCAACTCGAGAAGGTTCCTATTGACGTTGGTGTACCATCTATTAGGAAACCTTCAGTGAGTCGTTCAGTGTCTTATCAAATAAACACCTACATGTCTATATGAGTCTCCCGAGACTCATGGTTCACTGGGATAAACCATCGGACCAAGTCACGATATACGATATGTACTGGTCTCAGCGGATTTTACTAATCGACCCGTGTTAGTAAATCTTGACCAGAAACTTTATTTAAGGATATACAACTAATAATGCGTTTCCCAATGTCAAATACAAACTATGTTGTAACTGCCCACTATACTGTAAATCATATGGTCTTTGTCTAATAGACACGTATCACTAAACTAGATTTAGCTTCTGTCTAATCGGAATCAGATATCTAATCGTCATTAGACTGAATATGTGTATAAAAGACAAGGGTGCTACCATTAAATTAGTAATATTATGGAAAATAAAACTGTATGTATTTATGAATCGAACATAAATACAATCTGTATTGGCACTCAGAGCACCAACCCTAACACTGCCTTCTTCAATAGTGTTGGATAATCAGATGCTCAAACCTTGTTCTTGGGCGCTTTCGAAGAGCTACAATGGATTATTTCGGAAATCCAAATTGCAATCAAGAATCTGTAGAATTCAGTTCAGGCCTAGAGCCTATAATACTCAGATTGCTCATCACTTAGCTAAGTTTATCTGTCAAAATGTAGTTTCTGGTTTTTGGATGGGAATTTTCCCTCCGGTTATCTCCTTGTTTCAGTTAATAGATTAGGCTTTTCCTTAAAATAATAATAATAATAATAATAAAATAGATTTACCGATTTATAATGGGCTATTTCTCTATATGTTCAAGATTTCGTGGGCTCCATATTGAGCTGGGCTTTGCTTATTTTATTTCATTTTAGCTGCGCAGGAATAAAAAATAAATAGAGAGCAATGTAGTCCTCTTAGAAGATATTATTACTGAAAATACTTGAGTGATATTTGAATTTTTTAATTTATAATTTCTTTGAGATATTAGATTATATTCAAAAAAGGGTGCAATAATTTGATATTTGAAGTCAATTGCTAGTTGCGGTAGTCCTTCCACCAAATATATTAAGAAATAGTATAAGGTTCTGAATATCATCATGAGGTCCTAGATTCAAATCCATGAAGTATGTTTCTTGTAAGAGTCTGGGACAGTCGAAATTTTTAACTGTTCCGTTTAAATCCGGCAACGGTGGTTTGACGGCGAAGTTTCCAACGATTCAAAAAAAAGATAGAAAATTAAATAACCCAAATAAATATCTCAGCATATACTTGTTAAAGCAGCAGCTCTCAACTCATTGACCAGCCAGAACCAGAAGCTGCCTCTCTATAATTGATGATGAACCTTAGTTGGGTCCAATTTTGACCCTTAATAAGCATGCATGTTTTCATTATGAACTCCCATTCTACTGTTTGATTTTCAAGATAATTATAACAATTAAATAATGATATTATCATAATGTTTTTTTTTTACTGATCATAAATATACGCTATAATTTTTTTTATTAGGATGATCGTGGGACCTACAGTACTATATAGAATAGAATGATAGATAATAAAGCATCAATATGTTCAAAAATGAGAATACATGAATGAAAGTGTGGGTGTATTGAGAGAGATGGAGTTTTTTTTTTTTTTTTTGAAGATGAAATGAAATTCATTAATAAAAATACTATAAAGATGTAATTACACGGCCAAATAATACCTCGAAAATAAATTTAGGAAATCCTAAAATTCAAGCTAATTAGGATAAAACCTAATAATACACGACAAAATATACATCATGTGTTTCCCGTAACTAAAAGAAATACATATTCACACCTAAAACTACTTAGGAACAGAAGGAATTACGGGTCCGACCTGGTCTCCCCACCTCAGCCTCAGTGCAAAGTCGGTGACTACATATTCCTAATTAGAAGTGAAACAACATAAAAATATTTTGAACATAAACTTTTACAACAACATATAACCAATCTAATACAAGAAAACTAATAGATCTATAAGACAAAGTAAATGTCCCGAGAAATTTTGAAAAACTTCAATCTTCTCCATTTGATCTACCACATTAATGTGCATCAAATCTTATATATGTTGATGAAAAGATTATTAAATCCTGCACGAACAGAACCAAAAAAAAAAAAAAAAAACCAACATAAAATTAGACATAAAACCACTACGAAGAGTGAAACCACAGATCCAACAGATCCGGGTAACAAAATCCATACCTAAACACAAGCCAAAAACACACACAACAAAAAGGGGAGGCGGGCTGCAGGTGGTTCACCGGATTTTTCATCTGGTGAACCACCGGTGCCAAAAAGAAGGAGAAAAATGAGAAAAACAGGAAAGGAAAAACAGAGGGGAGCAAAAAGGAAAGAAAGAAAAAACACAGGGGGGCGACAGAACTAGAAACACAGGGGGCGACAAAAGCTAGAGGAAGGGGAGCGGGGGGAGGTGTTGGGCATGAGAAGGGGGGTTTGGTGAGGAAACAAAATGGAAGGAAAGAAGAAGCTGGATTTGGAATTGAAAATGGTGCCGCCGACCACCCTTGACTATGTGGTCGGCGGCACTGCAAAGCTTTTGAGGGTTAGGGTTTTTTCAGAGGAAAAGTTGTTGGGAGAGAGATGGAGTTAGAAATGAAGAAATTCGTAAGAAAATGAGTGTAACGTCGATTAAGGGAAACATGAGAGAAACAAGACTAAAATTATTCGAGCATATACAACGCGGATTATTGAGTTAAATAAAACAATAATTATTGATAAAGCTCAATGTTATCAAAGGAATATTAATGTAGCTGATCAAAGTATGGATGAAAAAATAGCACTAGATTTTAGAATAATTTTTTTCATACGGAAATTGTGGAGTTTCGAATATGTAGAAATTTACCATCTCATTGATATCTCTGTCTTCAATGTGAAGCACCAGAATTTTGTGCATATTCTTGTCTCGTTCATTTAATCTGCTTCTCTACGTCAACATGCAAACTTACATCACATGCGTCTACGAAGAAAACTTAAACGTCACTACTTTGAAATTTAACAAAAACCAAATAACTTAATTGGCTAATTTAAATATTTGATAAAGTTAAGTTAATAAGATTTAAAGTGAGAGAAAAAATATTATAAAGGAGGGAATGAGTTTTTGGATATATTGAATATATGAGTAGCGCGATATCACTAATTAATAAATATATGATATTTGTAGTAATATTATATATAAAAATTATTTAATTGATAATTTTTTTTATTTTAAATATTCATGAGAAGTTATTATTGAATTATTATATATATGACGTGTGATTACAGACCGTGGTATTATATAATTTTTTAGAAATGGATTATGGGATAGATAAAAAAAAAATATTATATGTATATATTTTATTTATAAGAAGTTCCTGTTGGGATTGGTGCTCAGAGCGCCAATTCTCGGTTGTATTTCCTTGTAAATACTATTGTAAACGTTTTATTATGAATAAAATGAGCAGTTTATTTAATATAATATATCTTCTTATATGGTAAAAACGTAATCGACCTTAGAATGATTAATCATGATACAGTTGCAAAAGCGTCGCAACTGACATTGAGTTGTATCATGACGTTGTCATTCTTAGACAGTTTCTGGTCAAGGTTTACACTTTTTGGTCAGTGACCGATGCGAAATCAAACGCGTATAACGCAAGCGCACGTATCGTTCATGTTAGGGATATGCACCCAACTTGTGGATGAGCTATATGTACATGTATTGTAATATTTTCATTAATTAATAAAATGACAATATTTATTATACGTGTCTTACATAACTTATATGAATCAACAAACACTGTAATAAAGCCATTGGAGTAATAAAATGATGGCTTCCACGCCTTATGAGAATCATTACACTTAAACTTTCCTAGTCATAGTTTTGTGAATAATCTGGGCGTTCACAAAGCGGAGAGACTAGCATGATGATATGATCCGCCCTTAAGTGGGGTAGCCGATCTCATAGCCTATTAGCGGAGATCCGTCCGCTTGGTGTATCACATGGATGCATGAGTTGCTCGTGTCCATCGAACTGACTACCGAAAGGTTTCACATGGAGTGTTTATCCCATGTGTCTGTGAGAACTTTCATGTATCGATTGTATGACTAGTCCTTAGACTTGAGGTATTTACAATCTTATGTGCGGATCAAATAACTTTGACATTCTCCTTCTCCGGTTCAAAAGATCCGGTCATAAGGGTATGATTGGGTCATTTGTTGAAACACATGAAGTTTGTAAAGATACAACAGAGAATCGCCACTCTCTCGGATAATATTTTCTTATAAGAGTAGTATTCCAGTTCGCGGGTTGATATGTGTGATCAGTGCTTGAGACTGTGGCCGCAGCGGAAGAATCATGTGAGATTCTTGGGTTAGCACGATTCATGACACTATCAACATCATACCTTTGACTATATGGGTAGATAATTTCCATACCCTAAGTCAAACGATGGGGATACAGTGAGGTGAGGGACCGTATCATATGTAAATCACATACATAATGGGTATATATATATATATTTCCTTCTCATTTGGGGGTCTTGGCATGTTGTTAGATGTCAACCTTGTTCATTGAAATCGAACGACCATCTGATCGGAGGATAATTTATGTTCGATTAAATTATCACGATTCATTTCATGTCCAACTTGAGGGGAACCCAAAAGGTCACACACAACAAAGTCGAAATCAATGGTTAACAGTGTACAGTACAAATTTAACAGCATATATGATTGCTGTAGGAATTGTTCATAAATGGTTCAATGTGTTTAATTATTGAACAGATCATTTATGAGGTTCCATAGTGGCTTAGGGATTGGTGAATGACGATTGGGGCACTTTGGGAATTGGAATAAATAAATAAATAAATAAAAATGTGAATAGTAACGTGAATAGTAATTTTTTTTATTTGTTATTTGTTTTGAATTCCAATTCGGCTCAACCTCTTATTAGGGTTTTATAATCTCATTAAACCACTAAATTAAGATCAAATGGATAAGATTAAATTAGCTTTTATCCCACATCGGATTCTTAATTAATTTTGTTGTCTTTGGAGCACCTATATAAACCCAATGAATTCTTTACAAAATTTTGCACCAAACCTTTCATATCTTGGGTTTATATAAGTGAGTAACTCTAATGTTTAAGAGTAAGCCACTGATTTTGAGGATCCTTAAGTCTAATTGACTTGAGGAACCTCGAGTTAAAAGTTTTGAGGTATTTTCCTAGGCTAGCACCAAGGGCAAAATACCCGTGCACTCAAGGTGTAGTCTTGCCATTGAGTTTTAGCTTTGGTGTGTGCACCTTTGGAGGCCACACACTCAGGTGGCTCTTTGAAACGTGGAAGAGCTTGCTGAGTTCAAGAAAAACTTGTAGATTGGAGTGAGGACTGGAGGAGTCTTCGGTTCAAGTAAGTCATTTTCTTTTTTTATTTTAATTAGAGTTCTTATGATAGTTAGCATGTTTAGGTTTATGTTCTTTACATGTTTTATGAGTTTTTATGCTTAGAATATATAGTAACATGCCTAGGCTTGTAGAATAATCAAAACAAATGGATCTTGGGCAAAGGGATTGCGGCATCATGATTTTCTTGATTTTCCACTGCGCACTCGCGGCCACTTCCCAACAGTTCAAGTAGTATAAAAAGTATTGATCCCACGAGGACTTAAAACCTAAGCTATTAATTTTTATGAGGCCAAATGATTACTATTATCTAACAGATTGATTGATTGACTGGGTGATGACTTTAAACTTAAAAACAAGTAAATAAAATTGCGCGGAAGTAGGTTGAGGAAAATTCAAATTTATAAAACTATCCAGGGTTGTGATTTCTACCAATATATTTTTAAAGATGATGTGGTTATTTCATGTTTGTATAATATATCGGTTTACTAATCTGGAACACGAAATTATGCAAAAGCCTCTGTCGATGGTCAGATGCAAATACCCAGTACAACCCAATTGAACCATATGTCTGATGTCACCAAATTACCTGCAAAAGCCTCTGGCGATGTGGATTGTCGGCACCATAAGATTGCGAAACATGGCAATCAATGATTGCCTGACGATGACGTGGCATGTAATGATTGGCATGTTGCTGATATAGATGTCTACGTGGCTGACACGTGGCTGACACGTTGGCGATGGCGATTGTCGGCACCATAGGATGATGACATGTGTCACGGTACACGTTAGATGATCTCCTCTGATGTTGACACGTGGCAGGCGCATGTTAGCATCCGGCTCATGTTAGAAGACTTCTCAGATTTTGACACGTGGCACGGTGCATTTTAGCATGAAGCAGCGCAAGTTAGCATAGGCCGACGCACGTTAGTCGTGCGATGCGTGGAGCGCGGTGCGACGCGCCAAATTACATTTTTGCCATTTGATATCATTTTTTACTGTTTTGGCCCCAAATCTCCTCCAGAATGTCCTGAAACTTTATTTATCTATAAAATAACACAAAACATATCAAAATATTCACAAAACTCGAGAAATTATACAAAATATTAGGTCAAATGAGTGGGAAATAGTGATACATTTACCACTCATCACACCCCTAAATCTAACATTTTGCTAGTCCTCAAGCAAAACACAAAATAACATAAAATTTAAGCTAAGCCACTTTCGTAGGTATCACGGTTGCATTTAGCATATACAACAAGCCTCTAAACCCATAGGTGTCCATAGTGGACGAGTTGTAGTCTCGTGAGGATTTACAGTAATGATACCCACAAATATTTTACAAAAGTAAAAATATAGTAAAATTTATACACACAAAAGCAAAAAGCCAAGAGAAAATAGAATAAAGAAGTTAATGACTAAATAGGTGAAACTTCTACTCCAAGTTACTAGTTGTTTTCTTTCTTTCTAAATTACTGAATAAGTAAATTCTCCGATTGTATTTACCATTCTCCATATACACAGCCAACAAAATATTAATAAACTCATTTTGCCCACAATAGTCAAAAGTGCAGTTAAGAAGAGAGTAATATTTTTGTCCTAAAGTTTTATCAGAATTCACACTTTTTTACAGCAATGGAATAATTTTTCTGATTTTTCTGATTTTTTTATTTATACACAATATCTTCTATCTATTTAGCGAGCTTTGGGTCAGTGACTCCCAAACCAGTTGGCTTTAGGGCACTAGGTGTTAAGACACCACTACGGACTTAATTACTCAGACTTCAGATATATATATATATATCTGAAACATCCTTGATCCATGTAGCGAGCTTTGAGCCAGTGACTCCCAAACCAGTTGCCTTTAGGGCACTAGGTGTTAAAACACCCATACAGACTTAATAACTCGGATCTCAGACTTTTTTTTTTTATCACATCCTTTTTCATAGATGCTTCCTCCAATTAAACTAGAGCACTGAATATTACAAACTTTTCAATTACAACTCATGTCCGTATGTTACCATGTATGTTGATAATACCTGTCAACTGAGCATATGAAGATCCATTTTAATTAGTTTTTATGGAGAATTCACAAATTAAATAATTTAAAATGAAATAAACAAAAATTAACTTGTTCCGAAATATATTTGAGATACGTCTCAGGAGTGGAAACTACTTACACAGCTATCTCTCACCAATTTCACCCGATTAATCAAGTTAAAAACACAAAAACACAAAATGATTTTTTTTTTTTTTTTTTTTTTGTAAAAAATTTCAATTTTTTTTTATTTTTCGAAAAATTTTGGACTACAAAAAAAACAATATAAAAATAAGATACTAGTCAACTATTCCCCATCCCAAAACCTAAATGAGACATTGTCCCCAATGTCTTAAAAAGTAGAAGCTGAGTTTAGAAGATAGTACCTGGTTAGCTGAAATACTACATCTAGAAATGAAATTAAAGGTTGAGATCCAGATTTATCCGACGCTTTTTACCACGATCATCATCGGACCATTTTATCTTGGAAAGGATAGTGTCAATTTGAGGTTCATAGGCTAAGATTTGGTCAATTAAATCCTGGGCAGTTCTGGCAGTGAAAAGGAGTTCTTTTAAAGGTTTTGACACGAACCCATTTCTCCGGGCATCATCAAGAAATACACAAAGAAAATCATAGAATCCATCTGCGTTGAACAATCCAATTGGTTTCTGGTGTATGTTCAAGTTCGCTCAAGATAGTACTGTAAAAATCTCCTCCAACGTACCCAAACCACCTAGCAAAGCAATAAAAGCATCATCACGGTTAATCATTTCCACCAGTCGTTCAGACATACCTGGCACGATCAGTTCTTCTCCGTTTGATTATCCTATAAGATCCGCCTCTGCCAAGGGTTTTGAGATGATTCCCAGAACTTGACTGCCTTCATCCTATACGGCTTTTGAAACGATCCTCATTAGTCCAAGACTGCCTCCGCCATCTACTAGGTGCATATTCTTCTCAGCTATGACTCGTCCCAATTCTTGTGCTACTGCTACGTATTGTGGCTTAGTACCAACACTAGTACCATAAAAGACACATATATTTACAACTCGTATTCTTGAAGTAGCTTCCATTTTATGTATGTTTCTTTTCTCAAATCCGAATGCCTTCAAAAGTGCAAATATGAGTTGAATTTATAACACCTGAAAAAGGGTGAGTAATAATAGCACCAGTATCTTCCAAAGAACGATTACTAGTAAAACATTAAATCGTGAAAGGTCAAAAAAGGTTTGGATCATGTCGGAGAAAATAAAATAAAACAGCAAAACAAATCACAATTATTAGGAAAAGATAAAAAGATATAATATTTACATTAATTTTCGGCTTAATTGACATCTATGCGTCACGGACAAGCTTCCCATCCTATTTTTTAAAAATTGGCAAACATGGTCTTTTTGAGTCAGATTCTCAAGATTTAACTGTTGTCTTTCCCTTTGGAATTGTGTATATAACACGCGAATTTCGTGATACACATATCCACTGGGATGCGTCTCAAGAGTTTTTGATATGTCATCCAAAGACTCCTTACTCAAGCCATCCCTAATGAAATTAATCTTATCTTCACGGTTATCAGACATCATTCCTAAAGAACGACAATGGGTGTCACAAAACATGCGAGCACATTTATAGCATACACTCATTCTTTTAGCTCTCCTTTTTTTAACATAGGTGCTTCTTCCTAAACCAGACAGATGTGAAATAAAAGAATTAGAGGACTCATCTGCCAATCAGACCCGTGCTTCAATAATCCAACGAATGTCACTTGGAATACCTTTGATCATCAGTAGTCTCATCCGTTCCAAGTGAGCTTTGTAGACTTTCATCAGAGATTTTTGAGGGAGAAAAGGAAATTGCTTGTGAAGATTTGCGAGAGCTTCTTCCGTCGTGAAATGACTTTACCTGCAAAAATTAAACACACAAAAATAAAACACACCAGATCACAATATATACACAAATTATATGGGTTGCCTCCCTGCGAGCGCTAAGTTTAACGTCGTCAGCTAGATGTGACTTCTCGAATGTTAGGCTGAATCTAAAAGTGTGACACTTTTTTTCTATCGCTCAAATGATTCTCCCCAGTAGTGCTTGACACGCTTGTTTTTAACCTTGAATGTCTTGTTGGAGTCAGGATCATGTATCTCAACGGATCTATCTGGTAAAACCTTGGTGATTAGGAATGGACCTGATCACCGTGATTTTGGCTTCCATGAGAAAAGTTTCACCCTTAATTTATTTAACAGTACCTCCTGCCCTGGTTTCAGTTATATGCGCACTAACTTCTCATAATGTCTCTTCTTGGCCTTTTCTTTGTACAATTTGGAATTCTCAAAAGGCTGAGTGTGAAATTCCTCCAATTCTTTGTGCTGGTGGAACTGTTTCTCTTCGGTTGCTTGTAGTGCAATAATAAGCTTCTTCAGTACGCAAAACGCTTTATTTTCAGGCTCCATGGATAATTTGTCAGTAGAACTTTGCATTGCATTGGAGTTCTGGTTGGTGTTATGTATCACATCAAGTCTGAAACATTCCTCCTTCTTTTCGTCATCCGGGAATTCGATTGATTTGAAAACATTGAATTTTACTTCTTAGTCCTGTACCCTCATGGTTATTTCTCATTTTTGTACATCAATAATGGTTCGACCTGTAGCCAAGAATGGTCTCCCAAGTATGATCGGCATGTCTTCGTCTTCCTCCAAATCAAGGACAATAAAATCTGCTGGGAAAATGAATTTGTCAACTTTGACCAGTACATCTTCAATTACACCTCTCGGAAATACGAGCGTTCTATCAGCAGGTTGTAGAGAGACTGATGAGGGCATTGTTTCTCCAATTTGCAATTTCCTGAAAATAGAAAAAGGCATCAAGTTAACACTCGCACCTAAATCACACAAAGCTCTACCGAAGTTATGCTCTCCTATGATGCAAGGAATGGTGAAACTGTCAGGATCTTTCAACTTTGGGGGAAGTTTCCTTTGAATGATGGCGCTGCATTCTTCTGATAATGCTACTGTCTCGTAATCTCCCAATCTCCATTTTCGTGAAAGAATGTCTTTCATGAATTTAACATAGCTGGGCATTTGTTCCAACGCTTCTGCAAATGGAATGTTGATTTGCATCTTTTTGAAAACCTCCAAAAAATGAGCAAACTGCTTGTCCAGTTTATTTTTCTGAAATCGCTGTGGAAAATGTTAAGGTAGAGTGATTCTTTCTGATTCTTTTTCCTTTGCTTCTTTTTCCTCCATCTGTTGCTCTGCTTCTTTTGGAACATCTTCAATTGTTGCCTTGATTCCAACATCTTTGTTGATCTCAGTACCACTTTTTAAAATGATGGCATGACATTGGTCCTTCCCCATGTTCCTTGGATTTGTTTATGTGTTACTAGGAAGGGTACTTGGCGGTCTGTAACTCTGAGCATTGGCCAGTTGTATAATTTGATTCTCCAGTGCTTTAATAAAGGTAGATTGACTTTGAAACATAGCATCATATTTTTTAGCTGAGTCAGCATTTCCGCTATTCCTGGTTCATTTGCCTGCTCCTGGCCTTTGTTCTGTTACTGTTGGAATCTGGGTGGTTGATAGTTCTGCTGTTGGAATCCAGGTGGTGGATTGTTCTTCTACCCTGATTGTTGCTCCATGAGAAATTGGGATGATTCCTCCACCCTGGGTTATAGGTGTTGGAATATGGATTGTTCCCCTGTCTGTTGAAATTATTGACAAAATTCACCGTCTCTTCAAGTTGGTTTGGTTCTGATGCTCCTCCATATGGTGAAATTGTGGCTCCAATATTGCCTTGCATACTGAGAGTCTCAATGAATTTGCATATCTGATCTAGCTTGGCATTAACTGCTGTGTTGGCTCCAACTTCATAAATTCCAGCAATTCTTTAAACCATGCTCATTTCTGTTGGCCACAAGGAATTGTTGTTAGGCATTTCTTCGATTAGGTCACAGGCTTGATCTTCTCCTTTTGCCATCAAAGCTCCTCCAGCAGCATCATCAATTGTGGTTCTCATCAGTCCAGAAAGTCCAATATAGAAGGTTTGGACTTGAAGCCATTTTGGAATCTCATGGTCAGGACATTTCCGGAGCAAATCTTTGTACCTTTCCCAAGCTTCGTAAGGAGTTTCCGAGTCTTATTGTACAAAGAATGTGATGTCAAACCTCAATTTTACTGTTCTGGCTGGTGGAAAATACTTTACAAGGAATTTGGTGGCTAGAATGCTCCAAGTTGTAATGGAACCAGCTGGTAGTGAATGTAGCCAAGCTTTTGCTCTGTCTGTGAAGGAATATGGAAAAACCTGCAGTCTCATTGCTTCTTCAGATCCTCGGTTGTAATTGAAAGGGCCGCAAACTTCCAGGAAGTTGCTGATATGGGTATTAGGATCTTCAGTTGCATTCCCCCCAAACTGCACCGACTGCTGAATCATCTGAATGCATTTTTTGATGTCACATGCATTTGCTGGTAAATGAGGAAGTAAAATACATGAAATGAAGCCGTCGACCACCGGAATGGCTCTGTGTCGAATGAGAATTGGTGGTGCAACTTCTAAAGGTTCAGGTTTCATGTTAACAATTGCTTCTTGCCCTTCTCGCCTTTCCCTTCTCAACTGTCTGATGGTTCTTTCAATTTCTGGGTCAAGCGGTCAGAGTTCAAAGCTTCTGGTTCGTCTCATATAATGTCTGAGAACCTGAAACACAAGAAAACGGAAATAATAAGTAAAAAGAAATTTAGATACAAATAAAGGTATCTAACCTCAAAACTAATAGTAAAAGATAACTAAGTCCCCGGAAACGGCGCCAAAAACTTGACCGATGCGAAATCACACTCGTATAACGCAAGCGCACGTATCGTTCAAGTAGTATAAAAAGTATCGATCCCACGAGGTCTAAAACCTAAGCTATTAATTTTTATGAGGCCAAATGATTACTAGTATCTAATAGATTGATTGATTGACTAGGTGATGACTTTAAACTTAAAAACAAGTAAATAAAATTGCGCGAAAGTAGGTTGAGGAAAATTCAAATTTATAAAACTATCCAGGGTTGTGATTTCTTCCATAATCTTTTTAAAGATGAAGTGGTTATTTCATGTTTGTGTAATATATCAGTTTACTAACCTGGAACACGAAATTATGCAAAAGCCTCTGTCGATTGTCATATGTAAATACCCAGTATAACCCAATTGAACCATATGTCCATGTCAACCAAATTATCTGAATTTATTAAGATTAAGTTCCAATTATGGCTACCCCTGTCTGACATGTATATGTCTATCCTGTAAGGAAATCTATTAAAGGGTTATTTATCCTCAAGGAAGATCGTGAGATATTAATTCTAGGGCTAAAACCTAAAATTCATCTGTCAAGTTTATTTTAAGTTTACCAGATCAATCTTATTAATGGCCAGTTAACAAGAAGCATTAAGCTTAAGATTTAATAAATAAACCCTTAAATTACCCAAACTATAAAATAAACCCTTATAAACCGGTGATATTGGAATTCATCACAACCCCAGATAACCAACTTAGTTACGACCTATAACTAGGGCTGGTAACAACTTAAAAATAAAAGACATAAAGTAAAATGCTGAAAAGTAAAATGCTGGAAAATAAATAAAGAAAAAATACAATAAAAGTAAATGTTAGGGTTAAGGGATCCACTTTTATTACTACTATTATAGATATCTCCCTTAATATAATATAATAACTTGTGTGATATTACCAACTAGCCATATAGGCGGTATCCTGATTAAGTCAGATTAAGTCCAACCGACCATAAAAACGGTATCACAATTTGTCCATAAACCAGGCGTATAGGCGGTAATTACCAACCGACCAACCAGGCGGTATCCATGCTTAGTCAGGTTAAAAACCAATTTGTAATAATTATCAACCGACCAATATAGCGGTATTCTTGTTAAGTCAAGTTTTAAATATTGAATATATTATAATTAAGGGAGATTAATCTAAATAGTAATAATAAAAGATTTACCTTTCACCCTAGCAGAGGGAAGTTACCTCCTCATAACTGAATAATAAAAACTGAAAAAGTAAAGAAAGTAAATTACTATTACAGAAAGTAAAAAAAATTAATTGCAAAAATGAAATTTAAAGAAAACTAGATACAAACACTTTATTTATTCAGAGAATTACAGAGATGAAGGTACATCTGAAACTGAAATTTCGAGCTCTATTTATAGGCGTCCATAAGCCTCACGCGTCACAACGCGTGAATTGCTATTACATCGCGACGCTGCCATGTGTCAGTCGCTGATTGGCTGCTTCAGATTATTATCTGCTGATGTGGCATTTTGGATGATTAACTCAATATTTGTGCTGATGTGGCAATGATGTGGCAATGACGTGGTGACATGTGGCGATGTGGATTGTCGGCTCCATAATATTACGACACGTGGCATGCAATGATTGGCTGATGATGACATGGCATGTAATGATTGGCATGTTGCTGATGTGGACGTCTACGTGGATGACACGTGGATGACACATTGGCGATGGCGATTGTCGGCACCATAGGATGATGACACGTGTCACGGTGCACATTAGCAGATCTCCTCTGATGTTGACACGTGATAGACGCACATTAGCATCTGGCGCATATTAGCAGACTTCTCAGATTTTGACACGTGGCACGGCGCATTTTAGCATAAAGCGGCGCACGTTAGGCGTCGCGACACGTGAAGCGCGGCGCGACGCTGCAAATTACATTTTTTCCCTTTGATATCCTTTTTTACTGTTTTGACCCCAAATCTCCTCCAAAATGTCCTGAAACTTTATTTATCTACAAAATAACACAAAACATATCAAAATATTCACAAAACTCAAGAAACTATACAAAATATTAGGTCAAATGAGTGGGAAATAGTGATACATTTACCACTCATCAGTCAGTAAAGTAAACCCGTTGAGACCGGTACATGTCGTATACTGGAATATATGATTCCAATGGTTTCTCAATGAACCATAAGTCTTGGAGACTCGTATAGACGTGTAGGTGTTTATAGCGGATAAACACTAAACGACTCACCGAAGATTCTTAATGGATGTTACACCAACGTCAATAAGAATCTTCTCGGGTTGAGTAGCATTTTTGATTCTTCGACTTGAGATACCTGATGAGCGGAAAATATATCAATATTTATCGCCCCTTTTACTTAATATTTTGTTTAGTTTCTCGGGTTTGATGAACGTTTTGATGTGTTTTAGTTTATTTTGCATATAAAATAATATTGGGACTCAATGGAATCATTTAGGATGAAATGTGGGTCAAATAAGGGCAAAAATTGGACTTGACATATTAATTTTGGATATTGGAAACTTGAAAGGGCGTTCTAACGAAGTACAGTTTCAGAAATTCTAGTTTTGCACAATTATCGTAGTTTGGGCATAACTATTTACTCCGATATTCGATTGAGCTAATTCAAGTTCCAGATTAAAGAATACTCAAAGATCTACAACTTTGAAGAACAAAATAAGTTCGAATTCTGAAGATTTCATGATTGAAATTGATGAAATATCCGTAAGTGTGTTATGCGTAATTATTAAAGTCATTTTCAAAGCAAATAAATAAATAAAAATTAAAAATAGTTAAACTTCCACCAAACAAGATAGAAATTATTGGAGGATTTGGTGGAGTAATTAGTGGAGCAATTAATAATTGATTTGGTGGAGCAAATAGTGGATCAATTAATAATGGATTTGGTGGAGGTAAAATTTTGCCTATAATTTTCTTTCTTTAATTTTCAGTTCTTACTTTTCAGTAATGAGAAGGTAACTCCCCCTTGCTGGGGTAAAAGGTAAAGCTTTTATTACTAATATTTAGATTAATTTCTCTTAATTATAATATAATAGCTATTTAAAACCTGACTGAATGATGATACCGCTATATTGACCAGTTGGTAATTAATTATAAATTGGTTTTAACCTGACTAAGCATGGATACCGCTTGGTTGGTCGGTTGGTAATTAATTATTAATTTGACTTAATCAGGATACCGCCTATATGGCTGGTTGGTAATTATCACGCAAAGTTAATATATTATATTAAGGGAGATATCTAAAATAACAGTAATAAAAGTGGATCCTCTAACCCCCAACATTTTCTTTTAATTTACTTTTCAACAATTTACTTTTCAGCAATTTACTTTTCAGTATTTAATTTCCAGTAATTTACTTTATGTCTTTTATTTTATTTAAGTTTTTACCAGCCCTAGTTATGTGTCATAACTAAGTTAGTTATCTGGGGTTGTGATGAAGTCCAATATCACCGGTTTATAATGGGTTAAATTACGGTTTGGGTAATATAAAGGTTTATTTATTGAGCCTTAGTCTTAATTCATCTTGTTAACTGGCCATTAATAAGATTGATTCGGTAAACTTAAAATGAACTTGGAAAATGGATTTTAGGTTTAAGACCTTAGACTTAATAGCCCACGATCTTCCTTGGGGATATATAACCTCTTAATAGATTTCCTTACAGGATAGGAATATACCTGTCGGGCGGGGGTAGCCATAATTGGAACTTAATCTTAATGAATTCAGATAACTTAATTGACATTTGAATATGATTAATCGGGTTACACTGGGTATTTGTATCTGATCATCAGAAGAGGTTTTTACATAATTTTGTGTTCCAGGTTAATAAATCGATATATTACACAACCGTAAGATAACCTTCATCTTTAAAAATTATATTGGAAAGATTCACAACCCTAGATAGTTTTATAAAATTGAATTTTCCTAAATCTACTTTCAAGCAATTTCATTTACTTGTTTTAAGTTTAAAGTCACCATCCAATCAAATAACCAATCCATTATATACTCGTAAAAATTTGACTTCATAAATTAATAACAAAAGGTTTTAAGTCCTCGTAGGATCGATACTTTTATACTACTTGAACGATACGTGCGCTTGCGTTATACGTGTGTGATTACGCCGGTCAATACCACTGTGGGCACATGAGACATCTTTCACACTTAGATGGAAGTCACGTCACCGATCTATTTAGATTATACCTCCGTCTGTTCATTGGGTGTGGACAGATCCTCAGGGTGTCCAGTGTGTGTCGAGATAGGATCCGTCAGTTCTATGTACAGAGCATAGGTAGTCCAAATATGATTAGCAATCAGTTAAAAACCATGGGCCCGTGGTACACTTTAGAATTCACTTCTAAGTGTTCTTTTAGAGATTGCTAATAGAGACGTCGATGAGATTGTCTCTATGGAGATTTGACGTTTACATCTATATATCTGGGATATATATGGATACCTGTGACGGAGGAATTGTACATATGTCATGACCTCGACCTGTATGATTTAACGAGTTTTTCTGTGGTCATCGTAATTTACGGGTGGGTAAATTATGGACACGAAATTGGATTTTGTGACAGATATGCATGAATCTAGAGAGTCTCACTAGTGAAATATACTCGTAGAGCACTAGGGCAACCTTTATGAATAATACTGATTATTTATAAGTCGTTTAAATGTTAAACAAAAAATACATGCGAATGGACCTAATTGTCATTTCTTAATTATTAAATACACATTAATTAAATGTCAAATTGTGATATTTGAAATATATCATAAATATATATGTTTTTGGATATTTAAAGTAAATATAGTACATATATTTAAAATTTTTATATTTAAATAATTATTTAATTATTTAATTATTAAATAATTAAATTAATTAAAAATATAAATATATTTAGTTTTGATATTTATTGGAAATGCCTTGAGTTGTTTTTGTTGACTTGTTGAATATTCATTAAAGGTGTAATGATCAAGTGTGCAAGTTGATAAGCTAACTTTAATGAAACAAAAATTAAAATATCTAGATATTTTCTATATACCAAATTCGGCCAAGGGCATTTTGGTGGAGGTATATATTGTTTTGATTCTCCGCGATTCCGCTGCGTTACCAGATTTTCGCCATAAAACCCTACAAAATTTATCAGAGCGAGTATGATTCTGGACACCCTAACATGATTATGCCTTTTAAATTTAATGTTTAATTTAATCTTTACTTGATGCATGCATGTGTTTATTTAATTTGATTAAATAAAGTAAAAAAAATCATTTGCGGAAAATCCCTTATTAAAAAGGTTTTATGTTAATTATGTATTTGATGCATATTACATGGTCCGTCTTGTCAATACGATTTATGAATATTTTTCTGTGACTACATCTGGGATCGTGCCAAAACTGTGAGGGTGTAGCCGATAGAAATTTATTTATGTCGGATGTATATCAGATACTAAATAAATTCAAGCGAAAGCGGAATCCTGAACGTGCCAAAGCTGTCAGGGTTACGCAAGTAGCTTGAGTTTATCATTGATGAGTTGAACCTTGGTATGCCTCCTTGTGAACGTGCCAAAGCTGTCACAACGAGAAACGACCAGGACCGGAAACCCATGAGTCACTATTGAGTGATTGACAAGGAGTTGTCTACCTGATGAATATATGTAGGCGAGACCGTGCCAAAGTTGTGAGCTGAAATATATTCATGGGATCCAGCTTTCACTATTTGTATTTAATTTAATTATTAAATATTTGTATTTTGTTTGAGGATTACAGTATTGCATGATTTAGTGGGATGAGCAATTTTAGATTAAAAATCCATGATCTAGTTAATGCTTTTGATATTATATGAAATTATTTTATATGTACTAACCGTTTTTCACAATCTATATGATAGATTTGCGATGGCAGCACAATTGACTAATCTATTTACGCGTATGTCGAATACGAACAAACTTAAAGGCACTGAGAACTTCGCCGATTCGGATTTGGATTTAAGGATTGTCCTTGATTCCGAGAAGTTGGGATATGTACTTGAGGGACCGCTGCCCCTTGCTGTGTCTGAGGATGCAACACTGGAGGAACTCCAAGTTTTCCAAGCTTGGAAAATGATGATTTAAAAGTTAAATCATACATCTTAAGTTCACTCGCACCGGGACTCAAGAAACAATACTATAGCATGACAGATGCGTATAGTATGATGATGTGATTAAGAGAATGGTTCATGAACCAAGAATAAATTATTGTTCATAAAATTACGATGGAACTGTTCCATGCGCGACTGGACGAGGGGCAAGCTGTGAGCTCGCATGTTCTTCACATGATCAATTTGATCGATCAACTGAGGCAACATAATCTCCATCTGAATGACATTCTTGGTAGGAGTGTCATTCTTGGTTCGCTCCCAGCTTCTTATCTCCAATTCATGATCTATTTCAACATGAATGCGATTATATGTTCCTACCATGAACTGTATAGGATGCTGATCACAACGGAAGATGACCTAAGGAATGGAGTACCGACTTGCCCTCTGAAACCTACTTCACTTTCTGCTTCTTCCTATACCTGGTCAAAGGGAAAGAAGACGAAAGCGAAGAAGAAGAAGGGTTTCGGTTCTCAACCACAAGGAAAGATAGCAAAGCCCAAGAGGGCTTCTGACGACAAATGCCATCACTGCAGTAAAGTCGGGCACTGGAAAAGGAACTGTCTTGACTACATTGCCCAGATAAGAAAGGAGAGAGCATCTACATCAGGTACATTTATTTTTCCAGTTATTGATATCTCACTAGCTTGTGAAGCTGTTACATCCAGTTGGATTTTGGATTCTGCTTGTCCTGTTCACATTTTCAATTTGTTACATGTGTTGAAGGAAAATAAGAAACTAAAGTCTAGAGAGATGCAGTTGCGCCTTGGGAGTGGAGACTCTTTGGATGCAGTTGTAGTGGGAGTATGCGAGATCTCTTTACCAAATGGGAGCCCTTTGTTGTATCATTACTACGTTGTACTAGGATGTGTAGCAAATATTATATCTATTTTTGTTTTAGATACAGAAGGTTATCATATTAATAGTAAGAACTATTCTTTGTATTTTTATGATAAACGTAATATCCAGATCCTTTGTTGTCTAAATGAGCATGGTCATTACACATTACATACTTCAAAAGATATTTTGAATAATGAGATTAAAAAAAGTAGTTTACCTGTTGTTAATAATATTGAACTATGGCACATGAGGCTAGGTCATATAGGCGTTAAACGCCTTACCCAATAGGTTAGTAATGGTTTCATACCAGATCTCACCATTGAAACCCTATCCAACTTGTGAATCGTGTATTCAGGGTAAGATGACCAAAACCTCATTTTCTGGTGTTGGACACCACGCCACTAACTTACTGGAACTCGTACATTCTGATGTATGTGGTCCACTAAGTCAGACTGCTCACAGTGGTTATTCATACTTCGTTACCTTTACCGATGATATGTCATGGTATGGTTATGTCTATCTGATGCGACATAAATCAGAAACATTTGAAAAGTTCAAAGAGTTCCAAAATGAAGTAGAAAAACAGACTCGTCAATATATTAAATGCCTTCGATCTGATCGAGGCGGCGAATATATGAGCAATGAGTTCATGGATTATATGAATGAGAATGAGATTCTCGCTCAATATACTCCTCCAGGTACTCCACAGCACAACAGAGTGTCTGAGAGGAGAAATATGACTTTATTAGATATGGTTCAATCATTGTTGTGTTTTACAGATTTTTCATATTACTTATGGGGCTATTCTCTTTTAACAGCTGCACATCTTTTGAATAAGATTCCTTTAAAAGTTGTTCCTACGACTCTGTATGAGATATGGACCGGTAGGAGACCAAATCTTAATTATATTAAGGTTTGGGGTTGTCTTGCCTATTGTAGGCATTGTATTTTTGCATATAAAACCCGATGATGAGTCTCATTTGAAGGCACTACCTTTTGAGTCACGGAAGCCGCGGGAAACGGATATCGGAAGGGGAAATTCAGAATAAACAAGGTTCACTGTTTTCGTTCGTGCTGCGTTCGTGTATGCGTTCGAACGGCAAACAGATTGCGGGCGTTCGTGTCGCGTTCGAGGAAGCGTTCGAACGGTGTCGGTAATTCTGGTTTTGCTGCTAGCCTCAACCCAAGCCCAATTAGCCCACCAAGCCCATAAGACACATCCTAATTAAATCAAATATTAATTAAAAGTCAATTAAATAAAATATTTAAATTATTTACCAATTAAATAAAACATAAAATATAATCATACCTAATATAAACCAATCAAATATAATCATACCAAGTTAAAATCAATCAACCAATATATTATTCCCAAACTTAAAATATTGTATGCCTAATCAACATAAACTAAATATTCAACCTTCCCTATCTAGCCAAGATTTGTCCCCCCTCAATCTTTGACTTCTCTTATCCAACACCAAATCAAATCCCTCTTTAATTAGCCAAATCTCTTTCCTTGTCAAGCCTAACCCTTTGACTATAAAAAGAACCCTTAACCAACCTTCTCAACCCTAGCTAGCTCATACACATAAGATACACACAACTCACACAAATCACAAGAGAAAAGAAAATAACCCCAAGCCTTCACATTAAAAGCACCATCATAACACACAAGAGCCCTAGCACTCAAGAAAATAACAAGAAAGAGTTCTCTTCATCCTCACTCTCCCATTGCTGAAATCATACCTTAATATAGCAGCCCCTTTAACACTAAAACAGTATCCAAATCACGCCCAAACCACCCCCTATACAGCAGCAAAATACACTTAAAACATCCCCTAAAAACCTTAAAAACAGTAACATAAAATTGCATTCATAATCCTTAAGAGACTCACACAAGACTACACTAAAAACCCACACAAAAACTTGGAACAGTCCGTTGAAATGTCAAAACAGGTGACCTGAACAGCGAGCAGCAAAACAGAGGCCGAACAGTAGCAAATCGGAGTCAAAAGCAGCAGCAAAAGATGGAGAACGACGACTCCAAACAGTGAGACAACGAACGAGAACAGTGAACCAGTGAACCGAAAGAGTTGCGGAGCATCCACCCTTCCGACGACCGTTTGCCGTACATCCGAGATGTGATTTAAAAGGTTAGACCTGAGGGTACTTTTCACACTCATCTTTATTGATTTTTGTTATTTATTTTGATCGTATTTTACTTATTTGTTAAATCTCGTTTGTGTATGATGTGTGTTGTGGGTATTGGATGAATGAGAGATGTGTCAACTCTCGCGGTATATCGGATGGAAACCCGGACATAAATTTCATAGCCGATTCCGAATGGACGGTAATATGATCTGTACTCGGGACACAACTCCACCTACCGCTTGAGTAAACGGACCCCTCTTTGTTTTGTGTTGCTTTTGTTTATTTAGTTTTCGTCACTTGAATTCTGTATGTGTTTATTTATGCATGATTCAATCGAGCGCATGGGCTTAGTAAGTGGAATGAAAGATCCCCTATGGGGAGGGGCTAAAGCCCTTTACCACGATGCTTTGCCGCGCCGGTTGATGTGTGTTCGGTTGGATGCAAGATACGTTCAATCGGGCATACTTAGTTTGATATGATTGTCTTTATCTTTTTATGCATGGTTCAATCAAGCGCATGGGCTTAGTAAGTGGAATGAAAGATCCCTTATGGGGAGGGGTTAAAACCCTTTACCACGATGCTTTGCCGCGCCGGTTGATGTGTGTTCGGATTGGATGTAAGATGTGTTCAATCGGGCATACTTGGTTTTGATATAATTGGCTTTATTTTGTATGTATGATGCGGTCGAGCGCATGGGCTTACTGAGTTAGTCCAAAGGTCATCTATTTGAGAGACGAAGAGCCTAAAAGGCCACCTTTGTGACACTACTTCACCGCGCTGGACGAAGTGTGTTTGGGTTGAATGTACGTTCAATTGGGCATACGAAGTCCTACACTTTTATTGTCTTTAATTCATGTGTTGTGATGTGACGCGCATGGGCTTAGTATGTTGGTCTAAAGGTCCCCTCTTTGAGAGACCAAGAGCCCCAAAAGGCCACCTTTACGGCAGTACTTCACCGCGCCCCTTTATTTTGTTGTTTATGTATCGCGTCCCATTTCATGCATCAGGTTTGTTCCCGTTCGAACGCGTTTACGAACGCAACTCGAACGCGTATGCATTTTGCCTTATCATGCATCAGGTCTCATTTCTGTTCGAACGCGTTAACAAACGCCATAAAAACGTGAGCATTCTGTTTCATTTCCGTTCGAACACGTTAACAAACGCCATACGAACGTGAGCATTCTGTTTCATTTCCGTTCGAACGCGTTAACAAACGCCATACGAACGTGAGCATTCTGTTTCATTTCCGTTCGAACGCGTTGTCAAACGCCATACGAACACGAACCTTCTGTTTACCGTTCGAACGCGTTTACGAACGCTACACAAACGCGAACACACTGAACTGAGACATATTCATCACATGCCATGTATAATTGTTTCTTAGGTGATTTTTTATGGAACCACACATAGTCATTCTTATCTTTGTGCACATAATAATGAAAAGCATGTTTATTCCATTAGTTGCGTCATTTGCCTTAGTCTTGATTTAACGCATTACGATTCATATACCTATGCCATGATGACTTTGGAGCATTATTTCTTGTGATATATCGGATGGAAACCCAGACATAAATTCTGTAGCCGATTCCGAATAGACGGTAATGCGGTCTGTACTTGGGATAAAATTCCACGTATCACTTGGAAAAGTGCTCACATGTATGTTTGTGCGGTTATTATGTATGCTTGTGTTTTTCATGAATATGATATGCTGAATGAAGTTGTATGTTCGTTGTTACTTTGAGGTATTTTCAGGCATGTGTTCTTAGATGTGAGATATATGTGAAATGTATGTATAAGTTTTATTTTGTACCTGTGAATTTAGAAGCATGATACTCTTGGAAATAAGTGCTACTTAAGCCTGATTAAATTATTACATAAATCCTGTCATTACAAGTGGCATAAGTAAGGGACCATTCCGAACCTAACGGTTTGAGGTCTTCCCTTGCGAGGGGTGAGTGCGGCCTTAAATCTCATTTTCCCGGTTCACACCGGGTGGCGACTCCATTATTCTTCGGTTTAGTCCCCCGTGGCTACTCCGTACTCCCGAAGGGCCGCGAGCCCGGGACAACATGCGTCGCCCAGTTCCTGTGTCCCCACACCTATGTCAGAATGACTCAGCAAGATAAGTTTTCAACTCGAGGGCAAAAGTTTAGGTTTGTTGGATATCTTTCGAATACGATGGGATATATGTTCTATGATATCGAGCATCGAAATATATTCGTAGCTCGCTTCACAAAATTTCTAGAAGTAGAATTTTTGTCAGAAGGTGGTAATCATAGACAAGTTGAACTTGATGAAGTCCAACCTGAAAACAATGAACCAACGGAGGAACCTGAAGTTCAAGTAGATGAAGAACCTTCAAGACACACACTTCGTAGGTCACAAAGGGTATCTAGACCTCCTGAACGCTTGTATTTGATACAAGAAAATATTCTTGATATTCTCTTAGTTGAATATACTGATCCTTTTACCTATAGAGAATCGATGTTGGACATCGACTCCGTGAAGTGGCAAAGTGCCATGAAATCCGAGTTAGACTCAATGCATGAGAATCAAGTTTGGGACTTTGTTCCGCTTCCCGAAAGAATTGTTCATATCGGTTGTAAATGGGTTTACAAGAGGAAGCGCGGGCCTGATGGAAAGGTTGAAACCTATAAGGCCCGACTGGTAGCAAAAGGTTACACGCAGCAACCTGGCGTCGACTATGATGAAACTTTTTCACTAGTAGCAATGCTTAAGTCTATAAGGATTTTGCTTTCTATAGCTGCGTATCATGACTAAGAGATTTGGCAAATGGATTTCAAAATGGATTTCTTGATGAAGAAATCTATATGGAATAGTCGGAAGGTTTTACGTCCAACAAAAACTCGGGTATGGTATGTAAGCTTAAGAAGTCCATTTATAGACTTAAACAAGCTTCACGAAGTTGAAATCTTCGATTCGACGAGATTATTAGATCATCTGGTTTTCTCAAGAATTCGGAAGAATCTTGTGTGTATCAGAAGGCTAGTGGGAGCATGGTGGTATTTTTAGTCCTCTATGTTGACGACATCCTAATCATTGGGAATGATATAGGGTTGATGCAAGGCGTCAAAGCATACATATGTAAGAATTTCTCCATGAAGGACCTGGGAGAAGCTTCCTATGTTTTCGTCATAAAACTCAATAGAGATAGAGAAAAGAAGCTGATTGGGTTATCCCAATCAACGTACATAGATAAAATCTTAGAACGGTATAATTTTGGTAACTATAAGACTGCAAATATACCATTCAGACATGGGATTCATCTTTCAAAGAAGGTGAGTCCACAAACAGAAGATGAGAAGGTTAGAATGTCTAACCAACCTTATGTTTCGTGTTTGGGTAGCATAATGTATGTCATGTTAAGTATTAGGCCTGATATCAGTTTCACTGTTAGCGTAACCAGTAGATATCAGTCCAACCCAGGCAATGACCATTGGATGGCCATTAAACATATCTTGAAATATCTTAAAGGTACTAAGGATAAGTTGATTATTTATTGAGGAAGTGAACTACAAGTTAATGAGTATACGGATTTCGAATTCCAATCGGATCCCGATGATAGAAAGTCTACATCTGGATTCGTCTTTACCCTTAACGGAGGTGCAATTTGCTGTAAGAGTTCCAAACAGGAGTCAACAACAGATTCCACCACAGAGGCGAAATACATTGCAGCTTCTGAAGCTGCAAAGGAAGCTGTATGGATTAGGAACTTTATCACAGAATTGGGAGTTGTCCCAAGTATCGAGAATGCGATTTCGTTATACTGTGATAAAATTGGAGCCATTGCGTAAGCAAAGGAACCGAGGGCGCATCAGAAGTCGAAGCATGTGGAACGCAAGTACCACATCATTCGAGTGATTGTGTCGCGAGGGGATATTATCGTGTGCAAGGTACCGAGTGAAGATAATATAACAGACCCGCTTACGAAGGCCATAACTCCGAAGTTATTTGATAAACACGTGGAGTCGATGGGTATTAGATACAATCGATATTGGCACTAGAGTAGGTGGGAGATTTTGTTGGGGTTGGTGCTCAGAGTGCGCCAATTCCCGGTTGTATTTCCTTGTAAATATTATTTTAAATGTTTTATTATGAATAAAATAAGTAATTTCTATAATATAATATAACTTCTTATATGGTAAAGACGTAATCAACCTTAGAATGATTAGTCATTATGCAGTTGCAAAAGCGTCGCAACTGACATTGAGTTGTATCATGACTTTGTCGTTCTTAGACAGTTCCTGGTCAAGGTTTACACTACTTGGTCAGTAAAGTAAACCCGTTGAGACCGGTACATGTCGTATACTGGAATATATGATTCCAATGGTTTCTCAATGAACCATGAGTCTTGGAGACTCGTATAGACGTGTAGGTGTTTATAGCGGATAAACACTGAACGACTCACCGAAGATTCTTAATGGATGGTACACCAACATCAATAAGAATCTTCTCGGGTTGAGTAGCATTTGTGATTCTTCGACTTGAGATACCACTGTGGGCACATGAGACATCTTCCACACTTAGATGGCAGTCACATCACCAATCTATTTAGATTATACCTTCGTCTATTCGTTGGGTGTGGACATATCCTCAAGGTGTCATGTGTGTGTCGAGATAGGATTCGTCAGTTCTGTGTACAGAGCATAGGTAGTCCAAATATGATTAGCAATAATTTAAAAACCATGGACCCGTGGTACACTTTAGAAGTAAGTTTTAAGTGTTCTTTTAGAGATTACTAATAGAGACGTCGACGGGATTGTCCCTATGGAGATTTGACGTTTACATCTATATCTCTGGGATATATCTGGATACCTGTGACAGAGGAATTATACATATGCCATGACCTCGACCTGTATGATTTAGCGAGTTTATCCGTGGTCGTCATAATTTACGGATGGGTAAATTATGGACACGAAATTGGATTTCGTGACGGATATGTCTGAATCTAGACAGTCTCACTAGTGAAATATACTCGTAGAGCACTAGGGTAACTTTTATGAATAATACTGATTATTTATAAGTCGTTTAAAGGTTAAACGAAAATACATGCGAATGAACCTAATTGACATTTCCTAATTATTGTGTATTTGTATTTAATGATAGATTTTATTAAATACACATTAATTAAATGTCAAATTGTGATATTTGACATATATCATAAATATATATGAATTTGGATATTTAAAGTAAATATAATACATATATTTAAAATATTTATATTTAAATAATTATTTAATTGTTAAATAATTAAATTAATTATAAATATAAATATATTTAGTTTTGATATTTATTGGAAATGCCTTGAGTTGCTTTCGTTGACTTGTTGAATATTCATTAAAGGTGTAATGATCAAGTATGCAAGTTGATAAGCTAACTTTAATGAAACAAAAATTAAAATATCTAGATATTTTCTATATACCAAATTCGGCCAAGGGCATTTTGGTGGAGGTATATTGTTTTGTTTCATTTCAATAGGTTAAGGGTTCATTAGTTACCAAAACAAATACAAAAGAGTTGAGAGAAAAGTTTGAAGGCAAAGAAGAAAAGCTTGGAAATCTTTGAGTTTTGTAAGTTTTTCTTTAAATCTTCCAACATGGAAAATGTTTCTAACATGCTTAGCTTCAACATGTGTTGCTAGGATGTTGTCTCTACACTTATAGTTTGTGTTTTAATTGGTTGTGAACTTGTTTGAAAGATGTATGCATGTATGGTTTATAAGTGAACTTGAAATGGTTTCAATGGCTTACTTTTGATTATTTGATAATAATGTTGTCATTCTAAAGTTGCTAAGCCACTCATTGATGACCTAGAATTGTTCTTGAGTTGTTTCATGATGGTGAGACTTGATTGGTGTGGTAAAGTTTGAATTAAAGTGATGGATTTAAATGATTTGGTAAGATTTGTCAATTTGAAGAAATTGTAAAATTAGGGTTCTTAACGGTTCCAAATTTGGGCCTTTTCATATATGTGATGTATTATGGTGTTTATATGATGCATATTAATTTTTAAGTTGATTGGATTTGATCTTGACATGTTTTGAACATAAAATGAACAAATTGCAAAAATTGAAAAATCTGGGGTGGTTTCGGCAATTAGACAAAAATTGGGAATTCTGTTGCAATCTGATTTTGATGTGTTGGACATGTTGGAAATAATTTTAGAAATGATTTAGAATCATCCAAAATTATTTTTGACAATTTTAGGACTAAAATGAACAATTTATAAAGTTGTGGGGCAATTCGATAATTACCAAGAAATTTGATTTCTTGTGTAATTTTTCAGAATTAAATAATTGGATAATTAAATAAATAAGTCTATTTATTTGATCCAAGAAAAATTTTGAAATCGGAAAATTTTGATTTTCCGCGATTCCACTGTGTTACCGGATTTTCGCCATAAAACCCCTACTGTTCCTTCATCATAACAATATTATTATTATTTGTATATATTTATGTAATTACCGATGGATCGTGACAGGAAGAATGAATATTCAACGAGGATTGTTTTACCCCCTCTCATGTCAGACCTCCACAATCTATAAGATAAAGAGATGTAAGTGATATTTTCTTAAGATTTATTTTAATTAATTAGTTAATTAATTATTTTTATTAAATAATTTATTTCAAAAATCAATGAAAATTAAATATTTAAGGAGGTGTTAACAGACGAAAATCTCCACCATAGAACAAAATCGCCCTGAGACCAAAGAAAGAGCGTGGCGATGGACCAAAGGGCGACAAAGAGCGTGGGGCGATCGGACAAGCGGTTAGGACGAAAGCCCATGATGCGGTTACATTTAGGACGAAAACCCATGATACGGTTACCCCCACGATCATGGCAGTTGGACAGTTTTCCTCCACAACCAAGCAGTTGAGACGCACAGCTCAGTGGTTACAGGCACGACCCAGCAACTGCAAAGAGATACTGGAATCGCCTAAAACGGTTGACAAACTTCACTATAAAAGCTTATCTATGCCAAGAGAAAATCCCCCGATCAAATGAAGACTCAAATGAGCATATTTTTATTTTTCATTTCTTAGATTGTAATCTTAGGACTGTAACTTGTGTGCTTGCGCCCCTTGGAGGATTATTCACTTAATCAAACACCCATTGCTGGGACATTGTCTCAGGAGGTTTGAACCTTACACGCTCTTCTTTCTTCACGCATAAAAATTGCGCAAACAGTTTTTGGCGACCACAGTGGGAGAATAGTGGAGATGCCTCAGAAAATAAACGCTCAAACTGGCTCAACTGCGGAGGAATGAGGACTGGAGCAAACCAACCAGCCCAACGTCCAGCCATAGTGGGTCATATGGGCAATCGAGGGTCTGGCAGATACTAATCGGTACGAATCTATGAGAGAACTCAGCCCTAACGCGGTGCACGCGTTGTTCGGTGAATTCACATAGGATGTTGTCGAACATGTTAGGCTTCAAAATGCGCATGTCATAGATAAATTCGTAACAACTACCAATTCGCATTATGAGAACATGGCTAAATATCTAAGCTCGATGAAAGAATTAATGGCCAAATGTGTAAACGGCGGGACGGCGCTGCCGTGGACTACGCCCCTCCCTGCAGCAAGTAGTCATGAGGCTGGTCCTAGTAATGTTCCTCCATAGGGGACCAACATCCCTACGGTTCTCAGGGGAGGAATAAGTCCTGGAGACAATGGCCCATAATTAGGGCCGAATATACACTAAGGGCCAAATATGGCACAAAATAAAGTGGTGTTGCCTCATGGGGTCCAGGTTTCTCAAGGGCAGAATCATGATTATGTCCCACTTTTGAGAGGACCGCAGCCACCGCCCATAGCTATGCCATTTAATGGCAATGATATGCTAAGGGAGCAAATGACCGAGATCCTTCAAAACCAATTTGGTCTAGGCATACGGCCAATTCGGCCAAGATATCGGAAACCGTATCCTGATTGAGTCGATGTGGCCTATCCATGGCCTAGAAACTACAAAATACCAGATTTTTACCTCTTTACGGGGTCTGGGGAAGTTTCTACCATGGAACACGTATGACGATTTACCCTCCAGTGTGGGGAAGTTAATGATTTTCACAAACTAAGATTATTTCACGGATCACTGTCAGGGGTAGATTTCTCCTGGTATGTCAGTCTGCCGGCCAATTCGGTAGAAAATTGGCAGTAGATGGAGCCATTGTTTCATGCGCAATTTTACAAGGCTGAATCTGAAAAGGCCTTAGCCGATTTGGCAAACTTAAGACAATTGCCAGGAGAGTGGGCCGATACATTTTTACAGCGGTTTAAGGTAGCCCGAGGCCGATGTTACGTGCCTTTGCCCGAAAAAGAATATGTGAGGATCGCTCAAGGTTGCTTAAATCTCGATCTGAAAAAGAAGTTTCAGGATCGCTAGTTTGGGACCTTCCCCAACTCACCACTAGTGTGGTGCGTTATGAGCGATTATTACGAGAAGAGGAGCAAATGAAGAAAATCGAGCAAATGGACATATTACAGGAATATTGACTATGAAATGGGCGAAATAGATACCGAGTCGGCCGATTTATGTCTCGCCGAGTTGGTTAAAGGGAAACCTTACGTTTGCAAAACGTGGGCGGAACCCAAGCAAGTGAAAAAAATGATAGAAAGGGCAGGAATTTCTCCTTTGATATTACTAAAGTCGATGCCATATTTGACCAGTTATATAAGGACAAGCAAATTAGCTTGAGCGACCGGCATACGTTGCCAACAGCCGAACAGATCGGTAGTAAAAAATATTGTAAGTGGCACAATGCATGGTCTCACACAACTAATAATTGCTTTGTTTTTCGTAATGTCTTACAGGATGCCATAGAATCCAGACGAATCACGTTCGAGAAAAAGATGGCCGTGGACAGCGACCCTTTTCCAAAATCGGTGGGGGTGAACATGATCAATCCAGACCTTGCCAAGGTGAACCTGTCGATAGTCAAATTAGTACTAGACGAAGGACAGCACCGTCATCGTCCAAGCGCTCTGGAAATGATTAAGGAACCTTCAGGACAAGGAGACCAGTAGAACAATTGTATTCAATGCAAGAACGACATGGAATGGATGAAAGAGTTAGAAGACACTTGCGAAAGGCCTGCAAAGAGAAAGCCATCAGCATGGCAGCCCTGGACCTTCGCCCAAAGTTTCTATTGGGAGAATTCAAATTTCGTCCAGAATGTAAGGACGGTCAGGCCGAAGATTAATCGGCCCAATTTTTGGCATTCATTCGTACCAAAAGCCAGACTCGGGCCAGCGGCCAGGCAGGAACTATCACCCTGTAGATGAAATGACAAGGACGCAGTTGAGGCGGCACCAAAGGAATTATGGCCGTTTGATGCGTCAAAAATATGAAACAAAGGCCACCATAGGCCGTAGCCCTCGCACCACAGAGAAAACAGAAGTAAATAAAAAAATGGGTGACGACAAAGAAAGAACGATGATAAGTTACGACGAACGCACTAAATTCGGTAGAAGGAAACATGACGAAACAGACGATGAAGAGCCACCTATCGTCATTCAGTTCGGCAGTATGCCACCAGTGGTGGCTAATCATTACCTATTGCCTGGGAAATTCAGGAGAGATAATTGTTGGGAAGCTGGAACAAGTGAGGACGTTTATGAGGGTGACGAAACTGAATTTGCAGCGCTCTCAATCACAGACAGGGAAGCTGAAGATGAGGAGATGACCGATGTAGAAGAAGAAATAGACATCAAAACTGAATCAAGAAGAAGAGGGATTTTACAGAATCGGCTTCTCAGAGAATTATATGAAGCCGGTAATCCTGCAGTCAAGATATTGGGAGAAGATTTGGGACGATATCCGTTCCTTGTTTTGTATGGGACGCCTAAGGTAAAACGGACCCTCACCAGAGCCGAAAAGCAGAGATTGACGGTCAATCATGTCTCCCAGGATTCACCAGCCACGTTGCCACCTCCCAGATGGGACATGGAAGAGGAGTCGCCGCAAGTTGAGAGTGGTCAAGCATTGGATATAGGTTTATCAGGAAGAGTGTTTTTCCCCGAAGCCACCAACACAAATGACGAAGCACCTGCGGCCGTTGTATGTAAAGGCAAAGGCTAACGGGATACCTGTCAGCAAAGTACTAATTGATAATGGAGCGGCCATTAATACAATACCAGTTAGGATGTTTGGCAAAATCCGAAGAAGACCTTCTCCCTACGGAAATGGTGCTTACCGGCTTTAATGGAGGGGCTACGACAGCAAAATGAGTTATTCCATTGGACCTGCAAGTGGGAAGTACTACGAAGACAGTGGTATTTTTCGCCATAGATGGACCAACCACATACAATATTCTCTTGAGACGAGACTGGATTCACGGCAGCCGATGCATCCCTTCATCCCTTCATCAATGCCTGGTTTTCTGGAACTAAATGGACGAAGTAGAAATAGTGCATGCCGATAATAAGCCTTTCACTGCGGAGACAAACTCGGCTGAGTACTTCATGTACGTTGGGAACTATGGGCCGACCAGAGTTTTGAATAAAGGGGAAAGCCCTACCAGTATGGCTCAGAATGACGAGTGTTACCCCGCTGGGTTGCTGGACGATTTGTTCGCACAAACGAGACCAACCACAATGGTCTTTGGGGAACCAACACACAGCGATTCGAATGAAGTACGACCAAAATAAGGAGCAAGCCGCTCTTGCGGCCTCCAAGGCCAATTTATTGGCCTATGTGATGGAGCGAAAAAATGAGGACGAAGCACAGGCCGCTATTTCGGCCTTAAGAGGCAAATTGCTGGCACACCAAACAGAGGAAAAAATAAAAGGACTATGTGGAATGGACTACTTGATGGAAGGAGGAGAATCAAAGGAAGAAGAGTTCGCCCTGAATGGACGACGCAAGACAAACATCTCAAGAGGACAAGATGCTTTGGATGAGGTAAATCTGGGGAATGAGCACGATAGGCGCATAACTTACGTCAGCAAGGAATTGGAGCCCCAGGTACGTGAAAAGTTAGTTAGTTTGTTGCAAAGATACAAAGATTTTTTTGCATGGGACTACAATGAGATGTCTGGCTTAGATAGGACGTTGGTAGAGCCTATGCTGCCAATCATGCCAAGCCATAGGCCTCACAGGCAGCCTCCCTGGAGGTTTGCGCCTAACGTCATGCCTGATATTAAGAAAGAAGTTGAGCGATTGTTAGAGGCAAAATTCATTAGGACGACCAGCTATGTGGAATGGTTGTCAAATATTGTCCCAGATATGAAAAAGAATGGAAAGATAAGGATCTGTATAGATTTTAGAAATTTAAACCTGGCAACACCAAAAGATCAATACCCAATGCCGACAGTAGATTCCCTAGTGGATTCCACGGCGGGGTATCAAGTATACTCGTTTATGGATGGGTATACGGGCTATAATTTGATTTACATCGCCGAAGATGATGTACACAAGACGGCCTTTAGATGCCCAGGCTCTCTAGGGTGTTATGAATGGGCGGTCATGCCATTCGGCCTGAAAAATGCTGGTGCCACTTATCAGCGGGCCATGAACTTGATCTTTCATGACATGATTGGCGAATTCGTAGAAGTCTATGTGGACGATATAGTGGCTAAATCCGTGACTATAGACGAACATTTTGGCCATTTAGCAACGGCCTTCGAACGAATGAGAAAGTTCAAAATAAAAATGAACCCTGCCAAATGTGCTTTCGGGGTGTGCGCAGGAAATTTCCTAGGATTTTTAGTGCACCAACGGGGAATTGAGATCGACACCAATAAGTCTCAGGCGATCAACGAAGCTATGCCACCCCGAAATAAAAAAGAGTTGCATAGGTTTTTAGGGCAAATTAACTTCTTAAGGCGATTCATCTCCAACTGTGCAGGGAAAACAAAAATATTCTCCTCCTTATTAAAGCTAAAAGGCGAGGACGAATTCTTCTGGACCGAGGAACATCAACAAGCATTTGACAGCCTGAATAAATACTTGTCACAGCCGCCGGTGATGGTACCTCTGGTGCCAGGAAAGCCAATAAAGTTGTACATAGCGGCTGAAGAGCAGTCCATAGCTGGGATGATCGCGCAAGATGACGACATGAACATTGAGAGAGCCATTTACTATATTAGCAGACAATTGCTGAATTATGAATGTAACTATTCTCCCATGGAGAAATTATGTTTGGCTTTGTACTTCACATGTACTAAATCGCGAGCTTACCTTAGGCCGAATATAGTGTACTTGATTACAAGAATTAATATAATAAAGTCTATGTTTTCTCGTCCCATCTTGCATCAAAGAGTCAGTTTTTGGTCACTATCACTTTCAGAATTTGATATAAGCATGAACCCCAAAGGGCCGTTAAAAATCAAGCCTTGGCCGAATTTTTGGCCGACCATCCATGTCTTAGCACGATAAAGGAAATAGAAATGGATCTGGACTAATGCAGTCTGAAACCATGGACGATGTATTTCGACGGATCCAGCACAATGAAGGGAGCTGGAATAGGATTAGTCATGGTCAGCCCGTTGGGAGAATCTTTCCGATTCTTAGTCAAGTTGACCGAATACTGCACTAATAACCAGGCCGAATACGAAGCCTTGATACTTGGGCTAGAGATGCTCCTCAATATGGGAGTAACCCATGCGTCCATCAAGGGAGATTCGCAGCTGGTAATTCAACAAGTGATATGAGCTTTCAAATGTCAAAGCCCATCAGTAATGGCATTATTAGACGTGGCCAAAGAATTAGTAGAACGATTTGATTACGCTGAATTGGAATACATTCCGAGGGCGAAGAACGAATTGGCCAATAGCTTAGCCCAAGCAGCCTCCGGATATAAACAGACAAACACAGGTAGGGTATACATGAGCGAAGAGGTTGAGTCAGTCCTCATGAGGCGAGCTAAAGATACGGAAGCCATGGTATCGAAGCCGAAAAAGGGGACGATTGGAGAAACGAAATCAAGACATTCCAAAAGCAGCCCGAAGTAGGGAAGGATCAAAAGCTAAAACTTAAAGTTTTGAACTATATAGTATCAAGAGATGTGCTATATAAGAAACGACAAGATGGTTTGTTGTTGAAATGTTTAGGGCCATCTGAATCCAAAACTATCATGGCCGAAGTGCATGAAGGCATTTCTGGGGCTCACTAAGCCGGGGTAAAGATGAGATGGTTGATTGTACGAAGCGGCTATTATTGGCCAAATATAGGATGGGAGTATGGACAAAGGCTCTCATTGGCGAATGATGGCCCATAACTAGGTCTCCCCAATCAAGGGTTCGAGCAACCAAGTGAGCACACCCTTTTATATATACTAAGGTACGTGCCAATGAGCTATGGTGTGTGACTGACTGTCAAATGGATTTCCCGTTGTAGATTCCCCAGAGGGAAGGTGGAGCGAGGCTCACTTAAATACCCAAGCCTCTTAGGCTCTTATCGCTTGGTGTCAGGAATAAACAACGAGTCCTCCAAATTAGTCCATCACAATAGGCTACGAGTAGATGGCTATCTAGGTGCCTTCACAGCTTTTCCTTCTAGAAAGGTAGTGAGTGAAGGAAGACACCAAACCATTACCTAGCCTCAAAATGCCTTTGATCACAACCCCCATTTCACCATTTGTAGACACGGTTAATTAAAGCATAAATCTATACATTACAAGGCATTATTTCGGGGCCGATTCTCTATCCCACAGTGGAGTCGCCAGACTGTGGGAACACAGGATATGGGGCGACGCATGCTGTCTAGGCTCGGGGGCCTAGTTGGGAGTACGGAGTAGCCAACGGAGGACTAAACCGAGAGAATAAGGGAGTTGCCACCCGGTGTGAACCGGGACAAAGATTTAAGGCCGCACTCACCCCTCGCAAGGGAAGACCTCAAACCATTGGGTTCGGAATGGTCCCTTACTTATGCCACTTGTAATGTAAAGATTTATACAATAATCCAACCAAGCCTATGACATATATTTCCAAGTGTACCACAATCCTAAGTTCACATGCTTAAAGTAAAGTTTACATCTAACATGCATGAAATCAAGTCCTATTGCTGAGTTCACATGCTTAAAGGTAGGCTTTTGCAACAACAAGCACATAACATCACAAGAATTCAATCATTTATGTAAACATAAACATAAATAGTCATGGTAATATTTGCATGTAATATAAAGGAAATCAAAATGACGACAAATAATGTTATAGGCGCACTATGTAAAGAAGCATATAAAATATGGTCAAAATAACCGCATGATAAACAAAATCAATACAAACACATAACTTGAGAAGATGAAGAAAGAAAGTATGCCAAAGATGAACTATCAAAGATGCAATTTTACATTAAAGATGAACATGCCATAATGATGCCAAAGAATGCAACTACCATGAGTGAAAGAAAGGGATACCGAGAAGAAGAGAAATGCAACATGCGTCTATATCCATATAATTACTACCAATTTTCCATTAAGCATGTTATATGTGATACAAGATTATGCAATGAGATGTTATATAGATGAATGATATGAAAAAGAAAGAATGACCAACATTGCGCAACAAAAAAAGAATAAGGTGCATGGTTAAAATGACATTTTGCAAAAAAACAGCGATAAATCGCGTAATAAACAGCGCGGCAAAACATCGTGGCAAAGGTAGCCTTATGGCGTTTTCCCTCGAATGGAGGACCTTAAAACCACCCTAGTTAAGCCCATGCGCACATATCACATAATAAGATGCAATAAATAAAGATGCATATAAAAGGATTTTGTAAAACAGCGATAAATCGCGTAATGAATAGCGCGGCAAAACATCATGGAAAAGGTAGCCTTATGGTGTTTTCCCTCGAATGGAGGACCTTAAAACCACCATAGTTAAGCCCATGCGCACATATCACATAATAAGATGCAATAAATAAAGATGCATAAAAAGGATTTTACAAAACAGCGATAAATCGCGTAATGAATAGCGCGGCAAAACATCATGGCAAAGGTAGCCTTATGGCGTTTTCCCTCGAATGGAGGACCTTAAAACCACCTAGTTAAGCCCATGCGCACACATCACATAATAAAGTGCGATAAATAAAGATGCATAAAAATGGATTTTGTAAGAAACATCGATTAATCGCGTAATAAATAGCGCGGCAAAACATCATGGCAAAGGTAGCCTTATGGCGTTTTCCCTCGAATGGATGACCTTAAAACCACCCTAGTTAAGCCCATGCGCACATATTACATAATGCATAAAAAATGAAATAAACAAACAAAAGATATCGGATATCGTATACCGGACTGAACACATCTCTCATCCAATCAAGTATACATCATCCGGCGCGGCGAAACATCGTGGTAAAGGATTTTAACCCCTTTAAGGGGACCTTTCATCGCACTTACTAAGCTCATTCGCATCATCTCCATATGACATAAATAAATGATATGCGGAAATTAAAAGACAAAAAATTAAACGGCAAATAATTAAATGAACAAGATAACATAAAATCAATAAGTGCCGTTTGCTCAAGTGGTACGTGGAATTGTGGCCCAAATACAGACCGCACTACCGTCCATTCGGATTCGGCTACGGAATTTACGTCTGGGTTTCCATCCTATATACCACAAGAGACACACTTCCATTCATCCAAAATCCACAACAAACATCATATACACAACAAATGCCACAAATACAGAAAATATAATCAAAGTAAATGACCAGAAATTAAATAGAAATAAGTGTGAAAAATACCCTCAGGTCTAACCTTTTTAGTTGTCCTCGGACTTGCGTTTCCCGGAGATCGAATGGATGAAAGTTCCTTACTTTTCCGGTTCACTAGCTTCGCGTTTTGGCTCATTGTTCCACTGTTATTCCCACTGTTCTGGCGTCTTTGCTGCTGTTTTTGACGTGTCTTTGCTCACTGTTTCAGGTCCTGTTCTTCTATTTCGGCTTCGTTTTGTTGCTATTTGACGTGTCTTCTGCTCACTGTTTCAGGTCTTGTTCTTCTGTTTCGGCTTCGTTTTGCTGCTGTGTTTTTGACGTGTCTTCTGCACACTGTTTCAGGTCTTGTTCTTCTGTTTTAGTGGACTGCTATGCGTTTTTTTTTAAGGTTTTAAGTGCAGTTTTTTTGTGATTGTTTAAGGATTAAAAGTGCAGTTTTTGTTCACTATTTTAAGGATTTTAGGGACTGTTTTAAGAGGATTTGGGCTGCTGTTTTGTGGGTTGCAAAACAGTGCAGTTCAGGCGTGTAAAACAGTGTAGTTTGGGCGTGAATGGGGCTTCTGTTTTGGTGGTTATTTTTGTGGTGTTATAGGCGTTTATGGGGCTGGTTTTGAGTGTTTATTAGGGGGTGTTTCAGTGGTTGTAAGGGCTGTATGGGGGGATGTGTTCTCGGTGAAGGAGGGGAGTGTTTTGATTCGGCAAGGAGGGTTATTGCTTGTGGTGGTCTCGACTTTGAAGGATTTTGGTGTGTTCTGGATTCGGCTAATGGTGAGTTTGGTTTGTTTTGGATTCGGCTATGGTGGTTGTTGGTGCTTTGGATTCGCTATGGAGGATAGTTGCTTGTGGTGGATTCGGCTTTGGAGGATTGTTGCTTGTAGTGGATTCGGTTATGGTGGAGGATTGAGGCTCTTATTATCTCGGCTATGGAGGAGATGGTTGGGCTCTTTGTTCTCTTTTTGTGTATATGTGAAGTGTTTTGATGTCTTGGGCGTGTATTAGAGAGAGTGGAGAGATGGTGTGCCTAGGTTAGTGCATGTTTATATAGAAGAGAGCTAGGGTTTGCCCTTGTCTCACAAGGAAGAGATCTAGTTTCCAAATTAGGAGTCCTAAGAATGGTATACACAAGATTGAGGGGGGACAAAATATTTTAAATTAGGAAGTCAACTATTTTAAATTGGTAGATGTCTTATTAGATTAGGAAGTCAAATATTTGATTGGTTTTAATTGGTTAGGATTGATTTTAATTATGCATATCTTCTTTTTTAATTTTAGCATATGATATATTCAAATTATTTAAATTAGGCATGATTTTAGTTTAAGTTTGGTAAATGTTTTATTTAATTATTTAATTAATTATATTAATATCTTATTTAGTTAATGTTTTAATTAATATTTATTTATTTAATTTCGGGTATTTTAAGGGTGATGGGCGTGTGGGCCTTGGTGGGTGGGAGTGGGCTTGGCTAGGTGCATGTTAATTTAGTTAAGTGTTTGGGCTAAGTTTGTGTGGGCTAGGTGGGGTGTGAAGGCTAAGTTCATGTGGACTAGGTGTGCGTGGGCCGGGTTTAGGTGTCTCGGGCCGGGCATAAATTTTAAAACAGAAAACAAGCGAGTTACTTGAAGCCAAACTAGTGAACTTAATCCGTCAATGAGTCAATTCTTGACCATTCCCCCTTCCGATGTCCGTTTCCCGCGGTTTCCGTAACTTAAAATGTAGTTGTCTCCAAATAAGACTCCTCATCGGGTTTCACATGCAAAAATGCAATGCCTACAGTCGCCCCCACTTTGATGGGGCTTGTGCAGTGTGTGACAGTGACAGTCCTATCAAAGTCTATGCAATGCATTTTTTACTTACCTGGCTAGCTAGCTATCTCGAGCTGAGCTGATACTGCAGTGGACCTCGATCCTGAGACACATCTCGATATTGCTGATGATGTGGACCTCGCCCGCAAAATGATGTGATGTGGAGCTTCGCTCCTCAGCCGATATGGGCTTCGCCCCCAAGCTGACATGATGTGATGTGGAGCCTCGCTCCCCATCCGATATGGGCCTCGCCCCTAAGCTGGTACAATGTGGAGCCTCGCTCCTTAGCCGATGTGGGCCTCGCTCCCAAGCTGATATAATGTGATGTGGAGCCTCGCTCCTCAGCCGATATGGGCCTCGCCCCCAAGCTGACATGATGTGATGTGGAGCCTCGCTCCTCAGCCGATATGGGCCTCGCCCCCAAGCTGGTACAATGTGGAGCCTCACTCCTCCGAGACCCATACCCGGAACTTAACTTCATTGGGACCTCAATCTTCAGATTACTGCCCAGATCAAATATTGTGCTTTTACTATCTCTGATTGGCTTACCGCTCGCTCTTTTCCGTCTTCAACACCTGTTCACACAAAACAGAACAAACACAAAAAGATGCAATATAGGTTACGTGTATGCATGTATGCAGGAGTTTTCTTATTCCGTTGGGTAAGGTCTTCCACTGGCGACCAAGTCTTCTCAAGCAAAGTATAGCTTCAACATGTCAACATTGATTGGTTCTGTGAATTCATTTCCCTCGAGGTCTGACAACTTCACTGCTCCATTTCCCATGACTTTCTGAACGATGTAGGGTCCTTCCCAGTTCGGCCTGAATTTCCCTCTCGGATCTGTCGTCGACGGCCTCGACTGCTTAAGTACCAAATCACCCTTTCTGATATTTGTGGGACGTACTTTCTTGTTGAAGGCCCGGGCTAGTCTCTTCCGATATAACTACATGTGATGCAAGGCTCTTATCATTTTCTCGTCCAAAAGTGCTAACTGATCAAATCTCTGTGCGGCCCATTCTGACTCAGGTAACTCTGTCTCTGCTAATACCCTCATAGACTGTATTTCCATTTCCACCGGTAGTACCGCTTCCATCCCGTACACTAAAGAGTAAGGTGTTGCACCCGTTGCTGTTCTGACTGACGTTCTGTACCCCCACAAGGCATACGGTAGTCTCTCAGCCCATTCCCTGCAGTTCTCTGTCATCTTAGCCAGAATTGTCTTTACAGTCTTGTTGGCTGCCTCAACTGCCCCATTTGCTTGTGGCCTGTAAGGTGATGACTTATGATGGCCTATCCCGTACCTTTGTAGCATTGCTTTTGTCTCTCCTTGAAACTGTACCCCATTGTCCGTGACCACGTGGTGCGGCATACCATACCGACAAATGAGGTTCCATGCTATGAACTTGGCCATCTGTTTTGGTGTAACGTTCCGGAACGACTCAACTTCTACCCACTTTGAGAAGTAATCCACTGCTACTACTATGAAGCGATGCCCATTAGATGCATTCGATCGAATTTCCCTGATCATGTCAATCCCCCCTGCTGAGAACGGCCATGGCTCTGACAGCCCGTGCAACTCTGTATGTGGCAGATGACTCAAATTGCCATGTATCTGACAGTCGTGACAGTGCTTTACCATCCTTGCGCAGTCTGTCTCCATAGTCGACCAATAAAACCCCTGTCTCACTATCTTGCGGGACAAGTTCAACCCATTCATGTGCGGACCACATACCCCGGCATGTACCTCTTCCATCACTTTCTGAGCTTCTTCTTTTCTCACACATTTCAACTTAATGCCGTTTGCTTGCCTTTTGTACAGCTCTCCTTTCAAGATCACATACTGAGAGGCCAATTTCTGAATGGCCAATCTGTCTTTTCTGCCTGCCCCTTTTGGGAATTCCCCGTGCTCTAGATACCTCTGAATGTCATGGTACCAAGGCTTACCGTCGTCAATTTCCACTTCCAGAACTTTCTCTGTCTCATAAATCAGCCTGTTTGCTGTAGTCAATACCAATGGTCTCATCACTAACTTCTCTGGATTTTCCCAAGTAGCTGCAAGTGTGGCCAGTGCATCTGCCATCTGATTCTCTTCTCGCAGCAAGTGCTGAAACTTACAATTGGGGATGGCCTGGGCCAACTCTCTAAGGTGGAAAAGATAGGGCTTCAATCGTTCCTCTTTCAATTCCCATTCTCCTTGCAACTGACGGATTACCAGCATCGAATCTCCGTAGACCTCAACACTTTCGGCTTTCAAGGCTATCAATACAGTCAACCCAAAAGCACAGGCTTCATATTCGACCATGTTTTTGTTACTCTGAATGTTAACCTCTTGGCTATGGGCAAAGTTTCTCCCTCGGGGGTCACTATCACAACTCCAATTCCGGCTCATTTGTAATTAACTGCTCCGTCGAAATACACTTTCCATCCCTGAACTGCTATAGCACTGATTTCTTCATCTGGGAACTCAAACTTATACTGATCCCCCTCAATAGGCTGTAGTGCTAGGAACTCCGCCACTGCTCGCCCTTTGATTACCTTGGAGGTGAGGTACTCAATGTCAAACTCTGTCAACAATACTAACCATCTACCCAACTTTCCCACTAGCGACGGCACTGAATGCAGATACTTCAAAGGGTTCTCTTTTTCCACTACCTGGATCTTGTAGGACTGGAAGTAATGTCGCAACTTTCTGGAAGCCCACACTACTGCCAAACAGATCTTCTCTACCTCTTGATAACGAGCCTCATACGGGAGCATCTTCTTACTCAGATAGTAAACTGCATGTTCTACCCCTGTCTCATCTGCCTGTACCATCATCGCCCCCAGTGCTTCTGATTCTATAGCCAAATACAATATCAAAGGTCTGCCCGGTCTCGGAGGTTTCAATACAGGTGGTTTTACCAAGTACTCTCTGATTCTGTCGAAGGCTGTCTGACACTGTTCATTCCATTTTACTGGCTGGTCTTTTCTCAACAGCTTAAAGATAGGCTCACACACTGAAGTCAACTTGGCAATGAACCGACTGATATACTGAATCTTCCAAGGAACGCCCTGACCTCTCTTTCTGTCTTCGGTGCTGGCATCTCGGTGATCGCTTTGATCTTCTCAGAGTCTACTTCTATTCCTCCCATTCCAACTGTATGTCCCAGCAGTTTCCTGACGTTACCCCAAACACACATTTCTTGGGGTTCAATCTCAAATTGTACTTGTCAACCCTCTGAAGGAACTTCTCAAGTGCCTCAATATGCCCGTCCCTTGTCTCGGATTTCACCATCATGTCATCCACATATATTTCGATCTCTTGTGCATCAAGTCATGGAACAAGGTAGTAGCCATTCTCTGATAAGTAGATCCTGCATTCTTGAGCCCAAACGGCATCACTTTGTAACAATAAGTACCCCACTCGGTGACAAAGGCATTCTTGTGCTTATCTTCCTCTGTCATGAGAACTTGATTGTACCCAGAAAACCCGTCTACAAATGAATACATGGCCGACAAAGCTGCACTATCAACCAATACATCTATATGCGGTAGAGGAAAGTCGTCTTTCAGACAAGCCTTATTGAGGTCTCTGTAGTCCACACACATTCTGACCTTTCCATCTTTCTTCGGTACCGGCACAATGTTCGCTAACCATTCAGGATATTTTACCACTTCCAGGAAACCCACATCAATTTGTTTCTTGACTTCTTCTCTAACTTTCTCAGCCCATTCTGGTCTCATTCGTCGAAGTTTCTGTTTCACCGGCCTCATGTTCGGATAAGTCGGAATAGAATGTTGAGCAATGCTTCTATCTACCCTGGGCATGTCTTCATAGGACCAAGCAAAAACTTTAGCATACCTGATCAATACTTCTTCTATTTTCTCCCTTTCCTCAGAAGTAACCTCACTTGCAATCAAAATTTCCTTAGGATCCTCAGGTGTCCCAAGGTTAAAGGCATTTGTCTTGGTGGAGTTGATATCAAATATGCTTAGATCATGTAATGGGAAAAGAGAAGACTCAGCCAAGTAAGCAGAAATACTGTCTTTATTGGTAGCAAAAGAAGGAGTACACTCAAATAAATCTGGGAGGTAAACACCTCATCATCTACGGATATTTCCTCCTCTACAACAATGTCTTTCTCAGGTTCATTCTTCTCATTGAGGGTCAATGTCTCTAGCTTCATGAGTTCCTCCTCCCATTTCTCACCCTCTTGCTTCTTCTCTTCAACCAACAGCTTCTCTCCCAACAGGTCCTGGAAGATCTCAAATCCGGGCACCACTACCCCATTCACCTCTACTAGTTCAGGCTCACCTTGGTACCTCGAAGCCTTCACAAAGTACTCCATCAGTTTCATGCCATTCTTCTTGATCTTTGGCTTCTCATCATCAGACTTGTACCCCAAACCTCTTCTGGTTGTCTGGCCTCTGAAATCTGGTAGTTTCGAGCCCTCACCTGGCTCATACTTCAACTTCCCCATGATCTGGGCTACCTTGGGATCCACCCACTCCTCAAAAGTTGCTGATACTTGGAACCTTGTGAAAGGCAATATTTCCAAGGCGGCGACTGCATTGTCTATTTCAGCTTTGATGGTGACAATCTCTCCCCCGAATGGGAACTTAATCATCTGGTGCAAAGTGAAGGGCACGCCCCCAAGCTTGTGAAACCATGGCCTCCCCAACAATAAAGCAAATGTAGCTGTAATATCAAGCACAGTAAACTCAACCTCATCTTCAATCGGCCCTACCTTGACCATTGCCACAAAGGTACCCTCAACACCGCGCTTACTATCATCATAAGCTTTGATGGTCATGTTGGAAGGGTCCAAATCTGTAGCCTTCAAACCCAACCTTGTCAGAATTTTCAAAGGGCGTACATTGATAGATGAACCGTCATCTACCATTACACATGAAGTCCTTTTGCCTCTTACTTCAGCCCTGATGAACAATGGCCTGTTGTGATTCCTCCCCTCTGCTGGAAGTTCATCCTCGGAAAATGAAATCTGTAATGCCTCTTTCTGAACAGCCCCAACAAACATTGTAGGGTTGGCATCCTCCGGCACAACAATTTTACTCAAGGCCTCAACCATGGCCCGTCTGTGCTCTTTAGATGCACACAATAACTCCCATATGCTGACTTGAGCCCTTGTCTTCCTCAATTGTCTCAGCACTACATCTCCTTCAATATTCTCTGAATTCTCAAGCATTTCTCTCCCATCAGTCAAGGTTTCTTTGCCCTTATCCGCCACATCATTATAAAAATGCCCAACGAGTGTCATTCTTTTACTTCTTCTTCATCACTGCTAGAGAAGTCAAGCCAGAAATTCTTCCCCAACTCAGGTTCACCCTCACTGTTGCTGTCCCAAATTCCAAGGCAAAAGGCTTCAGGGTGGAAGGTTTTTAGGACATAGTCTTCTGGAAGGCCAGAACTAATCATGTAGATTGGTGGGGGTACAGCTCGGTAATTGGGTAAGGGGTTTCTGTTTGTGTCTGGTTGTTCGGTTTCGGGGTCAGGTATCTTTTTGGAGTCAATGAGGTCTTGGATCTCATGGCGCAGTCGGGCACAGTTGTCAGTGTCGTGGCCATTCTGCTGATGGAAAATAACAGTAAAGGTTGAGATTGAAATGTGGTGGTGGTGGTGGGTTTGGATAGGTTTGGCTTCTAAAGGCTTTAGGAGTCCCTGCCTCTTCAATTTCTCAAATATCTTAGACAAAGGTCTCCCAAGGTTAGAGAACCTCCGGTTCCGGACAGCAGCCACCTCCGCGCTGAAACGGGCTTGGTACCCGACATACCTCCAACAGGCCTCCTATTTAGGCCAAAGAACTTCCTGTTTTCTGCTTCCTCCTCTTCAATGTCCATGACAGTCTCCCTTAACTGCCGGAAGTCTACAATCATTGAGGTCATCCTCCTCAACTTACTGTAAATAGAGGGCTTTGTGCCCTTGATGATCATCTTGATTTGGTCTTTCTCAGAGGGCCTAGTCTGCATCTTCAGTAGCTGGCTTCTCCAGCGATCTACATACTCCTTGAAGCTCTCATCCGGCTTCTGCTTGATATTTTCCAAGTCACGGAGTGACAAATCAAATTCCAGGTCTGTGACATATTGCTTTAAGAAAGCATCAGCTAGCTCCCTCCAGTACTCCTTAATCTGCTTGTCAAGGCTATGGTACCATACCACGGGTGCCCCTTCGAGCGACATCCCGAACATCTTTTGTACTTGGCGCTGAGACAGGCCAACTGAACTCATAACAGATACATACTGACGGAGATGCACCCTCGGATCCCATTCCCATTGAACTTAGCCAAATCTGGCATCTTAAACTGCGCCGGCAACTGCTCCTCAACGTCATTGTCTCATAATCTAGCAAATCTTCATTCTTACCCCTCATTTGCGGGTAACGGATTCAACCTGATCCCTGAGTTTCTGTATTTCTGCCTGAGACCCCAATATTCTGCCCGCTGCATATTCTGCCATATCATCCTCAAAAGTGGGGACATCATCCCCCGATCTGACCGGAGGCACTTCCTGCCTTGCATTTTCTGAACTTCCCCCAGTACGAGACCCAGCTATACCAGCCACAGCAGTAGTCAATGCCTGTAACTGTTCAGTGATCTTTGCAAGATCGTTCTCTAACTGATCCATTTGGGACACCTCATTATCTGATTCACTCATGCTTCCAACTGTTCTTTTAGTGAGTCTGGTTCCTTCCCTAACCCAAACGGTATCTATGGTGTCTTTTTAAGACACAGAGGGTGTTAACAAGGTATATGTATGCATGATGTGCATAAGAAGTATATAACATATACTAAATCAAATAAAATTCTTCAAACAAATCGGCCTATTATCATTTTAGAAGCTTTTGGGACAACTGTCATAAGAGTGAACCCGTCCCAGTTTAAATGGCCCAACGAGTTCATGTCTTATGGCAAAGAGCCCAACTAAATCCAAATGATAATATTCCGAACACAATCATAAAATGGCCCATTGTTATTTAGAAGCCTTTTGGCCCAATCGTCATAAGATATGTTCTTGTCCCAGTTTAAATGGCCCAACAAGCCCATATCTCATGACAAAAGACCCAGATGGATTCAAATAGCAATGTTCCCAAACATAAGCATACAAGGAAGATATTATAAACATAAAATAATAGCTTCTACCGTGTGGCCCACCATCATTTCAGAAGCTTTGGGCCTAATTGTCATAAGATACGAACCTGCCCCAGTTTAAATGGCCCAGCAAGTTCGCATTTTTGACAAAGAGTCCAATTCATCCAAATGATAATGGTCCTAAAGCACAAAGAAATATTTGTTATAGGCTATACAACCCGGTCTACACATGGGTTCGTGGGAGTATAGACAAAGGCTCTCATCGGCGAAGGATGGCCCACAACTAGGTCTCCCCAATCAAGGGTTCGAGCAACCAAGTGAGCACACTTTTTTTATACACTAAGGTACGTGCCAATGAGCTATGGTGTGTGACTGACTGTCAAATGGATTTCCCGTTGTAGATTCCCCAGAGGGAAGGTGGAGCGAGGCTCACTTAAATACCCAAGCCTCTTAGGCTCTTATCGCTTGGTGTCAGGAATAAACAACGAGTCCTCCAAATTAGTCCATCACAATAGGCTACGAGTAGATGGCTATCTAGGTGCCTTCACAGCTTTTCCTTCTAGAAAGGTAGTGAGTGAAGGAAGACACCAAACCATTACCTAGCCTCAAAATGCCTTTGATCACAACCCCCATTTCACACATTTGTAGACACGGTTAATTAAAGCATAAATCTATACATTACAATGCATTATTTCGGGGCCGATTCTCTATCCCCAGTGGAGTCGCCAGACTGTGGGAACACAGGATCTGGGGCGACGCATGCTGTCCTAGGCTCGGGGGCCTAGTTGGGAGTACGGAGTAGCCAACGGAGGACTAAACCGGAGAATAAGGGAGTTGCCACCCGGTGTGAACCGGGACAAAGATTTAAGGCCGCACTCACCCCTCGCAAGGGAAGACCTCAAACCATTGGGTTCGGAATGGTCCCTTACTTATGCCACTTGTAATGTAAAGATTTATACAATAATCCAACCAAGCCTATGACATATATTTCCAAGTGTACCACAATCCTAAGTTCACATGCTTAAAAGTAAAGTTTACATCTAACATGCATGAAATCAAGTCCTATTGCTGAGTTCACATGCTTAAAGGTAGGCTTTTGCAACAACAAGCACATAACATCACAAGAATTCAATCATTTATGTAAACATAAACACAAATAGTCATGGTAATATTTGCATGTAATATAAAGGAAATCAAAATGACGACAAATAATGTTATAGGCGCACTATGTAAAGAAGCATATAAAATATGGTCAAAATAACCGCATGATAAACAAAATCAATACAAACACATAACTTGAGAAGATGAAGAAAGAAAGTATGCCAAAGATGAACTATCAAAGATGCAATCTTACATTAAAGATGAACATGCCATAATGATGCCAAAGAATGCAACTACCATGAGTGAAAGAAAGGGATACGAGAAGAAGAGAAATGCAACATGCGTCTATATCCATATAATTACTACCAATTTTCCATTAAGCATGTTATATGTGATACAAGATTATGCAATGAGATGTTATATAGATGAATGATATGAAAAAGAAAGCATGACCAACATTGCGCAACAAAAAAAAGAATAAGGTGCATGGTTAAAATGACATTTTGCAAAAAAACAACGATAATCGCGTAATAAACAGCGCGGCAAAACATCGTGGCAAAGGTAGCCTTAGCGTTTTCCCTCGAATGGAGGACCTTAAAACCACCCTAGTTAAGCCCATGCGCACATATCACATAATAAGATGCAATAAATAAAGATGCATAAAAAGGATTTTGTAAAACAGCGATAAATTGCGTAATGAATAGCGCGGCAAAACATCATGGAAAAGGTAGCCTTATGGTGTTTTCCCTCGAATGGAGGACCTTAAAACCACCATAGTTAAGCCCATGCGCACATATCACATAATAAGATGCAATAAATAAATATGCATAAAAAGGATTTTACAAAACAGCGATAAATCGCGTAATGAATAGCGCGACAAAACATCATGGCAAAGGTAGCCTTATGGCGTTTTCCCTCGAATGGAGGACCTTAAAACCACCCTAGTTAAGCCCATGCGCACACATCACATAATAAAGTGCGATAAATAAATATGCATAAAAAAGGATTTTGTAAGAAACAACGATTAATCGCGTAATAAATAGCGCGGCAAAACATCATGGCAAAGGTAGCCTTATGGCGTTTTCCCTCGAATGGATGACCTTAAAACCACCTTAGTTAAGCCCATGCGCACATATTACATAATGCATAAAAAATGAAATAAACAAACAAAAGATATCGGATATCGTATACCGGACTGAACACATCTCTCATCCAATCAAGTATACATCATCCGGCGCGGCGAAGCATCGTGGTAAAGGATTTTAACCCCTTTAAGGGGACCTTTCATCGCACTTACTAAGCTCATGCGCATCATCTCCATATGACATAAATAAATGATATGCGGAAATTAAAAGACAAAAAAATTAAACGGCAAATAACTAAATGAACAAGATAACATAAAATCAATAAGTGCCGTTTGCTCAAGTGGTACGTGGAATTGTGGCCCAAATACAGACCGCACTACCGTCCATTCGGATTCGGCTACGGAATTTACGTCTGGGTTTCCATCCTATATACCACAAGAGACAACACTTCCATTCATCCAAAATCCACAACAAACATCATATACACAACAAATGCCACAAATACAGAAAATATAATCAAAGTAAATGACCAGAAATTAAATAGAAATAAGTGTGAAAAATACCCTCAGGTCTAACCTTTTTAGTTGTCCTCGGACTTGCGTTTCCCGGAGATCGGAATGGATGAAAGTTCCTTACTTTTCCGGTTCACTAGCTTCGCGTTTTGGCTCGCTGTTCCACTGTTTTTCCCACTGTTCTGGCGTCATTTTGCTGCTATTTTGATGTGTCTTCTGCTCACTGTTTCAGGTCCTGTTCTTCTATTTCGGCTTCGTTTTGCTGCTGTTTTTGACGTGTCTTCTGCTCACTGTTTCAGGTCTTGTTCTTCTGTTTCGGCTTCGTTTTGCTGCTGTTTTTGACGTGTCTTCTGTACACTGTTTCAGGTCTTGTTCTTCTGTTTTAGTGGACTGTTATGCGTGTTTTTTAGGTTTTAAGTACAGTTTTTTGTGATTGTTTAAGGATTAAAAGTGCAGTTTTTGTTCACTATTTTTAAGGATTTTAGGGACTGTTTTAAGAGGATTTGGGCTGCTGTTTTGGGGTGCAAAACAGTGCAGTTCAGGCGTGAATGGGGCTTCTGTTTTGGTGGTTATTTTTGGTGGTGTATAGGCGTTTATGGGGCTGGTTTTGAGTGTTTATTAGGGGGTGTTTCAGTGGTTGTAAGGGCTGTATGGGGGGATGTGTTCTCGGTGAAGGAGATGAGTGTTTTGATTCGGCTAAGGAGGTTATTGCTTGTGGTGGTCTCGACTTTGAAGGATTTTGGTGTTCTGGATTCGGCTAATGGTGAGTGAGTTTGTTTGTTTTGGATTCGGCTATGGTGGTTGTTGGTGCTTTGGATTCGGCTATGGAGGATAGTTGCTTGTGGTGGATTCGGCTTTGGAGGATTGTTGCTTGTAGTGGATTCGGTTATGGTGGAGGATTGAGGCTCTTGTTATCTCGGCTATGGAGGAGATGGTTAGGGCTCTTTGTTCTCTTTTTGTGTATATGTGAAGTGTTTTGATGTCTTGGGCGTGTATTAGAGAGAGTGGAGAGAGATGGTGTGGCTAGGTTAGTGCATGTTTATATAGAAGAGAGCTAGGGTTTGCCCTTGTCTCACAAGGAAGAGATCTAGTTTCCAAATTAGGAGTCCTAAGAATGGTATACACAAGATTGAGGGGGGACAAAATATTTTAAATTAGGAAGTCAACTATTTTAAATTGGTAGATGTCTTATTAGATTAGGAAGTCAAATATTGATTGGTTTTAATTGGTTAGGATTGATTTTAATTAGGCATATCTTCTTTTTAATTTTAGCATATGATATATTCAAATTATTTAAATTAGGCATGATTTTAGTTTAAGTTTGGTAAATGTTTTATTTAATTATTTAATTAATTATATTAATATCTTATTTAGTTAATGTTTTAATTAATATTTATTTATTTAATTTGGGGGTATTTTAAGGGTGATGGGCGTGTGGGCCTTGGTGGGTGGGAGTGGGCTTGGCTAGGTGCATGTTAATTTAGTTAAGTGTTTGGGCTAAGTTTGTGTGGGCTAGGTGGGGTGTGAAGGCTAAGTTCATGTGGACTAGGTGTGCGTGGGCCGGGTTTAGGTGTCTCGGGCCGGGCATAAATTTTAAAACAGAAAACAAGCGAGTTACTTGAAGCCAAACTAGTGAACTTAATCCGTCAATGAGTCAATTCTTGACCCTTCCCTTCCGATGTCCGTTTCCCGCGGTTTCCGTAACTTAAAAGGTAGTTGTCTCCAAATAAGACTCCTCATCGGGTTTCACATGCAAAAATGCAATGCCTACACCAACCCCTCATACTCTGCCATGGACTTGTCCATCTCCTCTACTTGAGTAACGAGGGTCCTCTCTTAGCCTCCTTCCTCATGCGGCTTTCCTCAAGAAGACGCTGAATCTCTTTTAGTTGTCGCTCCAGGTCCAGGAAGACCGATTCTTCGGTCACCATTTCTTCTGTTGTCTCCCTCAAGGCCTGATGTCGTGCCTCAAGAGAATCACGAAGCGTGTCTTTTCTCATCACAGAAGAGCGAAGCCCGATCTTCTGGCTGTGCACATTGCGATACCGAGAGAGAAGGTTTGCTATGCCATTTTGCATCTCTTGGAGGAAAAGTCGATCATCAACAGATATTGACAAGGTAGGGAGGGCCAATATCCGGCTCAACTCGGAGGAGCTTTTATCCAATTGAAGAACATTCTCCGGCCGCGTGGCTTGATTAATTTCTAGAGCAGCAAAGGAAGCATATTGGCCAAGAACCTCCTGAAGGACCTTCATGTCTGTGTTGGTGCCGACCAAAGGTGAAGTAGGCCGAAAAGAAGCAGATGACAGTCGTCCAAAGCGATCCAAAATGTCCTGGATTATTTGCAGCAATGGGTCGGATACTTGTACACAAAGAAGAAATTAGCAAGTATAAGCCAGGGTAAAGACGAACTAGAGAAAAAGAAAAGACTTACCACCCCAGAACCAGAACCAGAAGGCTGACCCACCAATGCCTCGAATATTTCAGCCGCGGGCTGCGCTAGCTCTTGTTGAAATGAAGGCCCTAGGGATGATGGATGATGGGGGACAATAGTCAACTGTGGTGCGGCCTGAGGAGAAGACGGCCGAGTAGGAGAACTCGTTGGCAAAATGGGAGACTCAGCCCGAGGGGGCAACAGCAGCTCATGAGCGGCCAGCAATTAGACTGTCTGAGCAGGAGCTGTGGAAGAAACTACCATGAGAGCTAAAGACGACGGCTGCTCAGGCTCAAGAAACTCCACTTGAGGAGGAGAAGGCAGAGGAGCCGAAGACAATGGCTGTGCAAAGTCTGAAGCCTGATGCGCCGAAGTGTTGGGAGATACCGCTTCTGGCATCGAATGTTGTGGCGCAGTAGTCGGCCGAACATCTGCAAGAGAATCGGAGTCGGACGAATCAGAAATATAAATGATTTCATCTCCTTCGTAAATGCGACGAAGTACGTCGTCTTTATACATAAACCGAGCCTCCTTTAATGACTCCAATTCGGCCAAACTATAGAGGTCGTCCACGTCTCTATAACTCCCACTAAGTCCTGAGGCAGACATCCTGCATACTAAAGGGTATAATTGCCTAAGGTAATGCCACAGAGCCCCAGTCGGCCAGATAGGCTCTGGCATTTCAGCCCCATCATCTGAATCTTGCACGATTGGTACAGAATCGTCCGAAGAGAAGAGCTCAAATGGGGAATGATCACCAGGAATCTCTTCAACTCTTAGACGCAAATGGCCAGACTCAACAGATGACTCCGTACCTTGGGGGTCGGCTCCAATTGCACCTCCTTCTCCTGGGAATTGCGCCATGACGGGACCTTCGGCAGCGTCATCCTCGTTAGAGGGAAATTGAACAACCGACATCCCTGCAGGTCCCGCTCCCTCGCTTCCGCCCACAGGAGCATCGGGTTCCGGAATTCGCGCCATTTCAGGAACTGTTGAAGGTGGATCAATCTTGAGAGCCTGCACCAAAAATGCACAGTCATAATATCAGTATACCTCAGACCTGTATGAATGCAAAAGAAAGCAGGTCTCAAGCTCATACCTTAGAGCGACGGACGAGCGGAACGTCCGAATCAGAACTTCGGCTGGGAGAAGGCTGCTTCCTTTTAGCAAGCTTTATGCTCTTGGGCTTAGACGCTTCAGCTGCCTTCTTCGACCCCGACGGCTCAGGAGATTTGGGGGACAAAGGAATAAAAGAAAACACCCTCGCGGGAGGCAAAGAAAAATATCGTTCATGGGTCGATGGCCAGAAACGGTCAAAGTAAGGATGAACGGATGTACAAGAGCGAAATGAGATATGACGAAAGAAGACAGTAAAGATCGAGTCTCCACCAAGGAGTCCTCAACTTCAGAAACAGAAAAGACCTTAAAACGGTCTGACGACGCAGAATACGAATGAAAGAATGCAAGAGGCCACCCTTGGACGAGGCCAAATTGATGGGTGACGAAGTTGGGCGAATATGCCTCCACTCCAGCTTTGCCATTGGCCCCAATCAAGATGTCATGAACCATGTCGCGGCTGCATAGAAACTTGCGCCATATGCGAAGACATGATTCATCCTCTTCCGAAAGAGGAAGGTCATGGACGAAAGACGGACTGTTCGACAAAGTAAAAGGGAAAAAAGAAGGAACCCGAGGCAGAGTATAAAAATAATCAAAGGTAGCACGGAGGAAGGAAAGAAGACGGCCTAAGATGAGCGAAGAGAAGGCCGACACAAGAGTAAGGGTGAGTCGAATCAATTGTACCAAAAATGGGAAAGTAAGCTCTCAACCAAAGTTGGACGATCCACAAGGGACCAGAAGCAATGGGTGATGACCCCGACCGAAGTTGTTTTTGTAGGACAACCAACCCCCGAAACATGGCGGCAAGAAGAAAAGAGGCCAAGTCTAAATGACGGCCATAGGCGAGATCAGAAGAAATGGGGAGGTAGCCCACCACAGGCTTTTGGCTGGGTGTACAAACGATATATTTGCACAGCCAGTAATGAAGGAAGGCTGTACGTTCTAGCATTGAAACCGTACCAGCCATTTTCGAATATGTACGAAGAAGAGAAGAGTATGACGAAAAAGAGGAAGGACCCATTGAATGAGAGGGAAAACGAAAGTTTGTGGAGGCTGAAATGGTCGCTCCGAGAGGGGTCAGACCAGTAAGCGCACCAACATCACGGATGGTGATAGTAAAGGGCCGACCGGGAAAATGAATACATTGTACTCGGAAGACCAAAAGAGTAAGGAAATGGGAAACAAGTTACGATCAAAAGCCGGCAGGGACAAGGTAAGCTCAATGAGATGAAGAAGATGATGCTTGTCTAAAAAGGCACGAGTATCCGGATGTAACAACATACGTTGATACCAGGCTTCGAAAGCTGTATCGGGTTTGGGCCAGGTGCGAATTGGACTGGACTGAGCAAGGACAGAAATGTTGAGTGGTAAACGGAGGGCTAGAAGAAGAGGGAAATTGTTGAGCCAACGGGGGGCCGTTGCGATAGCGTTATCGTCAGTGAAGATAGGGCCAAGAGCGCATTGACCAAAATCCTTATCGAGAGTGTGAAGACCAAACACGCCCACAGTAGAATCTTCTAATGCCAACTTATAATCAGCGAAAGTTAGTCGTTAGTTTTGGGAAAAGAAGAAGAAGAAACCATTGATGACAAAAGATCAAGAAAGCAGAACAAGCGAGTTTGCAGAAAAGTTAAGGGTATAGCGAAAGACAGAGGGAGATGAAGCCTTATGAACAGACGAAGGGTTTAACCTGGAACAGCTGTCGCAACATGAATCGTCGAGGAGTAAGAGCAGCGGGAAAATATAAAAGGATAGAGAATTGCCCTAGACAGGTGTTCGAATGTTACTCGCTGCACAAGTGACTTGCGATGGAAGAAACACGGAAGTGACATAAAAACGGCTCTTAAATGGGCCTCATGATGAAGCGTGTTGGAAAGGGCCGCACATTTATTGCAGATATTATGGGTTTGCGTAGAACTCTAAAGGACGGCCCGACAAACTTTAGAGCGAAGCATCTAACCCCGAATCTACTTCGCTCGACCTCGCTACTTCGGCCTCCAACAGATCGTTCGGGCCTCAAAATCTTACATCGGTCTTCAGAATCAGCCAATAACAGGTGTCAACACTACACTTTCCAAAGACGTCGTCCAAGCCTTCTCCATTATTAACGCAAGGACTGATATGACAAGACCGTCAGGCCACGGGTTTACTCTGACAGAGGACCAGACTTTGGGCAGGGAGCCCCTCCAATCGATCAGACAGCACGTGAAAAAACCCTTCACGTGACAACAGTACCAATGTCTCTTCACCACCTATTTAAATGACAACCTTACTAACCAAACTCTCCATAGTCAAACAGAGTCCCGAAAATGAGAAAGAAAATATCAAAAGAGGCAAAGCAGAGTTGGGAAAAGGAAAAGCTCTGCATGAAACGTAGGCCACCAGAGATGGGAGCTTCTCTTTAGTAAGGTGTGAAATGGAATGTAAGAAGACTCGCTAACGGCCATCCACACGGCGTAACGTGTGAAATGAAATGTAAGGTTGTGGATGGGCTGCGTCCGTTAGCGACAAATTATCCGAGGTCCTCTGTGTGGAAGGTACTGCACCTCCCGAGTTGCGAATGGGTTAAGCTCGTTAACAACAGCTTGCCTGAGCTTCTCTACGCGGAGCATGCTGCTTACTTGGGACCTCGAATTCTATAGACTGGGATTTGGCCGAATGAAGGGCCGGCCGAAGGCGGACACGGGTGATCATACAAATTTCTATCACTCCAATACATACACTGTTTCGCCTGTTCCGACCGAGAATTGGCTCCTCAGACTCTCTGGACTGAGGGATTAGCTGAATAATGGGTCGGTCGACCAAAACAGGCTAACTGAGGACGAAAGGGAACGTCTGGTTGGCGTAGTGGTCTTCCCTGAAAGGAGGAAAGAACGAATCGGGATGGAAACTAAAAAATTCACCTCGATCTTCACGTCCAGTGCCATCAAGGTAAATTTGAGGGACAATTGTTAACAAGCGAAAATCTCCACCGTAGAACGAAATCGCCCTGAGACCAAAGAAAGAGCGAGGCGATGGACCAAAGGGTGACAAAGAGCGTGGGGCGATCGGACCATCGGTTAGGACGAAAGCCCATGATGCGGTTATATTTAGGACGAAAACCCATAATACGGTTACCCCCACGATCATGGCAGTTGGACAGTTTTCCTCCACAACCAAGCAGTTGAGACGCACAGCTCAGCGGTTACAGGCACGACCCAGCAACTGCAGGGAGATACTGGAATCGCCTAAAACGGTTGACAAACTTCACTATAAAAGCTTATCTATGCCAAGAGAAAATCCCCCGATCAAATGAAGACTCAAATGCGCATATTTTTATTTTTCATTTCTTAGATTGTAATTTTAGGACTGTAACTTGTGTGCTTGCGCCCCTTGGAGGCTTATTCACTTAATCAAACACCCATTGCTTGGACATTATCTCAAGAGGTTTGAACCTTACACGCTCTTATTTCTTCACGCATAAAAATTGCGCAAACAGAAGGGGATAAATAAATCATTTGGGAGGATAAGAGCGGGAGACTGACACGGGTGGGTGGAGCATTTTTCATATTCAAACTCATACAAATTGAAGAAGCAACAAGTGGTTTTTAAAGGAAATTAGTTACAATAATTGGTTATGATTACACTCTGATTTTGCCTTAATCGCCGAGATTTGATGTCATCATTAGCCTTAAGATGAGATATTAACACAACCGAACCGATGGACGTGTTGATTCAGTTCAGATATGCCTTTAAGTCTTTCATGTTCTTCAATTATGACATATTGCTAACAAGATAACGTTATGTGACACTCTAACTACCACTTGATTTGATACAATAACTTGTGTTTTGTTGCTAATAATCCAAATTATCTCACCCACTTCAATCAGTATTATATTCATATTACGCCATTAAATAATTCATTATGATAATTGTTTTGAAAACAAGAAAGTCTTGAGTACTATTGATGTGTATTATCATTTCTTTGTTATATTTTTGCCGTGTCAACTCATCAAGTAATTAAGTTGATTTATAAATACACGCAACAAAGGATTCAACGAATGAGAGAGTGATTATACACGAGAATTAATATTTATGATTTTCAAAGCCCATTTTGGTGTAAATACATGTGATTAATTAGTAGATAATAATGAACATGAATAAAATAGTAAAAGAACATATTTTGACCACACGTGGCTATTGGCTAATCCGAGAGCACATATTCAAGAGTATGTACCGCTTTTTATGTCCTCTATTTGCTATTTTGATCACAAAACCTAACTTGATCGAAGAAATGAAACTAAAGTTGCATAAATTAGGGGGCAAAATATCATTGAAAAGACATGGGATAATGAAAAATAAACCAACCGTAAGCTATGCGATTTCAACTAGCCTTTCCTTTTAGAATTTGGATTCATTATTGAATTAAGTTTTATATTGAATTATATATAAAAATTCATTAAAGCAAAGATTTGAAAGCTCATTGCATCTTTCACTGTATACTATTCAACATGTGAACTTTTTTCCCTTTCAATTGATGGTGGTCCCTTTAATTCTTAAATATTATTGAGTTTCTACAACCAGCCAACTTCTATAGGTCTTACTCGAGCAAATTTACTTGGAAAAAAGTCTAAGATTTTGGTTATTATATCGAATAATTTAATCCAGTGATGAGTTCCCTAAGTTATAAGTTTTCATGAATAAGGATATAATTTCTCTATTACTATCAAATAGACTTTAACTCTACTGAAATGATCAAGTTTCCTGTAAAAGATTGTATCGATACCATTCCATTCCATTGTACGAGTTTATAAGTTATAGTCAGTGTTTTCATAATTGAATTGGTGATTGAACCAGTGATATAAAAGGTTCAACGAATCATTGATTCGACCAGTTAAATCATTCAGAAAATAGATAAAATTCATTGATGTCATAAATAGTTTTATTTAATTAAAAATTATAAAAAATTTAAATTAATTTTTTATTTTAAAAATAAAAAAATTTTGAATCGATTAGCTGGATTTGATCGATTTTTCCTAACCAATTTTTGAGGTTTGCCCGGACCCGACTCATAATCGATTCCCGTTTCAACCCGTTGAACCGATCGATCCAGTCCAATTTTAATAAATATGGTTATAATTTGACAATAAATCGTTTTGGGGGGCCGATTTAAAACAAATGACAAATTATATCTTTATTTATTAAAAAAATAATAAATTAGGGATTCAAATGTTATTATCCCAAATACTTTATGATTAGTAGAAGCTAAGGCAAGGGTTGGTGAATGGGTCGGATTTGAAAAATCCAACTATATTTTAGTATTGTTATTTAAGTTCGGCTATGAAAAATATATTAGAGCATTAATTTAAAATTTAATAAACTGATTTTTTCTAATATCTTTAAAAAAATATTAACAAATAACACTTAAATTTAAAAATAATATTTTTCAAAGGGAAATGCTAACGAGTGCCCTTAGGGCATTCGTTAATGATCCATTTTAGGAAAGTTTTTATGGAAAAACGGAAAAAATAATAATGTTTTGACACTTTTTACATTTCCCATAAAAAATGATGTGAAAAGTTTCCAAAATGGATCCTTAACGAATACTCTTAGGGCACTCGTTAGCATGATCCTTTTTCAAAATCCTACTCATTACTCAATTCATTTGATTACAACTAGATATCGTAAGGCCATATATACATTTCTTGGGCAAAGTGATTTTTGATGCATTAAAGATATCAAAATATCATTTAATGGCGAACTACAAAAAAGATAAATAATAAAACCCCATAAATTTAGGGTTTTTAAAAGTGTCCGTTCAGTACGGTTTATTGGGTCCACTGATCAAAAGGAGTTCTTAAAATCTACAAACTACAATATTGATATTCTAGGTGATGGACCACTGAAATGGCAATAGGCCTGCAAAGCCCCTATACAATCTTCATCATAATCATGATTCTTCGATATATCAATATCATCACCACCGTCATTTATAAGCGCCTCAGCTCTGACCATTCTGATTAATTATTTTATCAAGATTGTTTCACTGCCACACAAGTGGGTCTGTGATCTGAGCCGTCCATTTTTGAGGGCCACCACTTAAAGAAATACAGCGAGATTTGCTTTAGTGGGGGACCACCGTCACATGGGTCCTTAAAACCTAAATCCTATTGGATGTTGACTAATAAGTGGATTTAATAGCGTGTGCCGTTTGTATTGTGTATCTATCTTTCTGAATTCTTTTTTTTTTTTTTTTTGTTTCCTTTTTCTGATGAAAGATTTTGATTTAAATAATTGAGCGTGAAATAATAGTGGGAGTGATTATTTTCGCAATATATAAAAAATAATAAAATAACGCATGCAAATCTTTTCTTACTCCTCAATATTTATATGATGAAACATTCATTCCCTTCCAGTTTAGTTACCAGAACTGAAAACAGAAACAGCCTTATTTGCATAAATTAATGTGATTTCCAAGACAAAACCCACTGGAAAAAAGTTAATGAAACGAGCATGCGAATAGGTTGAAATTAACAAGAGCACAAGAGAAATAAATAAATAAATAATAAAATATAAATAAACTTGAGAACTCAATATGATAATTAATTAATAATAGATCTCTCACAGGGTACATTTGGATTTGGTGGTAGTAAATACAACACCACACCTCAGTGAGGAAAATGCTAATTAACTTATGAGATTTACAACTCTAAAAATAATTAACCCAGATAATACCTATGGGTTAAATATTAATTCTTCATTGGGTGGTTAGAGCCACTGTAAAAAGAAAAATAAAATAAAATCAGAGAAGATAAAAAAAAAAAAAAAAGAGAAGCAGTGAAGGCAGCTTCATCTTTAGCCATTTTCTTCTCTCCAAAAAGAAACAAGAACTTAGCCTGAGGAAATGATCTTCTTTTATCTGAGCATTGATGTTAAGGATTGGAACGCTTGTTCTTCACAAGGAATGGTTAAGCCCATGTCATGATCAAATCCAAATTCTTCTTCAGCTAGTTGAAGCAAGCTTTGAAACTCAGGACGAGTCAAGAAAGCAATTGGGATGATGTATCTGCTTCTATTTTCACCAACATATACAACAAAATGACCTTTTGGGACATCTAAAGGGAGCCCTTCTTCATCATAGCTTTGTTTCTTTCCCAAGCTTGAGCATCTCTTTAGAATTTGCTTAATCACAGCTTTTTGAGATAACTTGTTTGATGATTTTCTGATAGCCATTTTGTTTTTTTTTTTTTTTTTTTGTTTTGGGGTTTTTGAGGCGATGTGAAAATGTAAGAGGGGGTGTGTGTGTATTTATGGTGAGACTTGAGTCTTGAGGTTTGAGGGAGGGGGTGTAAAAAGAGAGAATGAAACAAAGCCATGTGGGATTGTTGGGGGCAAAAGACAGACCCATGGGTGTTTTTGGGTTCTGTGTGAACTCTAAAAGGACATTTTGGGATCCAATCTTATTGGTTTGCACTTTCTTGTTGCCCTTCCCAAGGACAAAGGGTCCCTCTTTTTCCTTTGTATTTGAGCTTGGCTTGGTTTGATTTGAACTGTTAAATAAATTTTTTTTGGTTATTTACATTTAATTATATATTGAATATTGTAAATTTTAAAATATTATATTGTTAAATTTGTAGTTAAAATTTAAATAACATTTTACTATTTATCTGTCACAATCTTAATTGATCATTAGTTAACAGTTACATTTTAATACTAAGATTAACTAATTCAATTAACCGTCAATAATAATAAAATATTATTTTACATAAGTTAATACTAAAATATTATATTTAAAAAAAATTATTATTAAATTATTATTTTATCATAAATTTAATAATAAAATATAAATCACCATACTTTTTGTTATGTACGTTCAACTAGTTGAATTCTCTCAAAAAAAAAAAAAAGAATAACTAAAAATATATTTAATATAATTAGGAAATAAATAAATTATAAAGAGACATATTAAATATTTTGAAATTATATAGTTTATTAAGACTTCAAACTTAAGATAAAAGTCATGAATTTTAATTATTTTTTTTATTAAGACAAAATATCTTAAAAGAAGTGATAATTTTAAAAAATCAAACAACTCAAAAAATATAAATATCTTAAAATAAGTAAACACCATCTTAATGGGCTAAGATCTCTTTATTAAAAACTCCCTTCGCTTTAGAAAATCTTGAGGATTAATGATATTTTCAAAATTTCTATTTTTAAAAAGGGTTATGAATCATTTAAGGAAAATTTTGACATCATTTTTATAAAAAATAAATCATTAATGATTTTTTTTTTCTTTTTCCTATCAAAATTTTTCTTAAATAGATTTTTAACGAGGATTTAAAAGATAAAAATTATGTGTAACTAACTGTATCATCTTTACTTCTTCCGAGTGCTTGTTTGTAATTAAGGGGTTAATAATGGCTGTACCAAAGTGTACCACCACTTGCAGCTGTAAGTTCGGGTCACATCTTAATTACTTATTTGATCTTGTTATTATGAGGATCAAATGACTGCTAAAGTGCAGAGATCACATGGGCATCTGTGATGCTGCTTGCAATTTTCTCTTAAAATTTTTTAAACGACAATATTTTTGGCTCCATTACAAAAGCAACAGAGCAACGACCCATCAAATTAAATTAACTTGTAACACCAGCCATGCATGCTCAAAAGTTTTCCCTTTTACTGTAACTTAATTGATTTCCCGTATTAATCGTTTTCAGACCTTGAGCCATGAAAATCCTCAAAGATTTGAAAAGATTCTTTCATAACATAACAAGCCCTACAATATATCAAAAGCCTCAGATGCTTTAAAACTTTGTTAGCTTATATTGAGTAAAATTCACTTATTATATCATCAGACGTGCACAATATATACTGACTACTTGAGCAGTTGAGCGTGATATATTGGCTTTCCATGATTATGGGTATTTCAGGAATTAAAAAGGGAATCAAAGCAAAAAGTTTCAGCAACATTTTCTCTGTTAGTCTTGGGTAATAACTAACTAATAATTGTCCCAAAGCTATGACTTATAGGCTCTCTCTGAGACTCTCAAAAGCTGAAGAATCTTCAAACAGTTCCCCCTATAGATAATAGAGGCAGCAAGGCCCCATTAGTCCATTACATCAATGTGCATTGCTTGCTAATGGTGGAGCTTTGAGGACCTCTATTGAACTTTTGCATGTGACTTCACATGAATAATAAAATTACATACACTCTTCTCTTTTTTCTTTTTATACATTTATAATATCTTCATAGTGATTTATTTGTAAGTTGGAACCCTAATTATAGTAGAATGATGATTTGGTGAGTTACTCTCTCACCCCTTTTGGTGACAAACTGCACACCTCGCGTAATTCTCTGTAACAAAATCGCCCATCATAGCGTGTGTATTTTAGTCACTTTTAATATAATTGAAATATTCTTGGAACCTCAATGTGTTCTTTTCAGGATTTCTTCTAGTTACAAGCAATTTAGGTGGATTTGGTTGAATCATCCTAAACTATCAAAGCATGTAATATATGACTAGTTGGGCAAGAGCGTTATATTTCTGAAACTGGGTTTTTGAGGTTATGAAAATTAATAACAAGATTGGTCCTATTTGCAGTACTAGCACTGGCAGCAATTAGAAGGTGAGTCATATAACCAGATTAAATGAGAACCACAGCTACACCTACATGTTCTAAGGCCCAGAAAGAGCCTATCCTTTTAGTGCTTCATTTCTTATTATTACGGCAGCATTTTTCCCGGGCTGGTCCTTGTCTTCCCTCGCTTTAATTATATCAGTACATAAAAACTTACAGTCATATATACTTTCACGTATGCACCATATTTATGTCTTGACCTAATTATATCAGCATGTAATCAGCCCAAATCAATGCTGAGATCATAATGAATAATACTATCCGTTTTTGTACTATGGTAGCCTTGGTACGAAGGCGGGCTTTATAAATTTCCGAGTTTAGATATACTTTAGTTTCTGAAACATAAAAATAAAACTGTCATAGGTTGTGTTCTCAATGCAAAATATCTAATTTATTTTTAAGTTGGTATTGTTAAGTTTCATCTATTTGGGGTTAGTTGTATGTCATTAGATAATAATTGTTATAAGATTATCACGTTAATATGTAAAAATAAAATGTCTCTGATAGACGTGGTGTTCGAATCCAGCCTGGGACAGTCGGAGTTTTACCTGCTCCGCTTAAGTCCATAATGAGTAGTTTGGCGGTAGGGTTTTCAACGATTTCAAAAAAATAATAATAAAATGGAAAAATAAAATATATATTTAACCATTAGAATTTTGTGAGCGTTTTACTTTACATTGGATCCATCTTCTTTTGAATTCTTCATTATTAGCCACTTATCCTTAAGCATATAAAAAGTTAAAAGAATCTATGCAAGGTTTGAAATTTAAACATCTATATTATTACTTGTTTGCTGATTGAGGGGAAATTTCTATTGACTAATTAGAACCCGACTTTCAAGTAAAACAGTAATATGCTAATACCCAAAAACCAAAAAAGAAAAAGAAAAAAAAAAAAAAAAAAAAAAAGAAGAAGCAAGACTTGGAAGGTGAATTGTGAGAGGGTTGAAAATAGAATGGGCCATGCCCCCCTGGGTAATAGTCTTCAAAAGAAGAAACCCCATGTTCTGTGAATGATATTGGCTTGTTAAAAAAAAAAAAAAAGGGAGAGACAAATATGACAGTGTAGGTCCATTATAGATGCCCCTAATGGCCGGTTGAAATGAGGAGTTGTGGCAAAAGATTATAAATAAATTTAATGAATTGATTATGATAAAATCTTTTCGTTAGTTGTCAAATTAAAGCTCATTAGGATTCTGGTTGCAATAACAACCTACCATGAATTGAATTGTAGGAGGATTTTCCTTTATGAAAAAAAAAAAGTTCACTTGATATAGTCACCGAACGGAAATGACTCATCATATCCTTAAAGCAAATGAGCAATTTATACTCTCTTGTTACGATAGAAAATGACTATGTTGTGCACATGAATGCCATGTTACATTTGCCTCCAAAACTTATCGTAAAGACAAAACTGTAAGGACAGAATTGTCAGTCCAAACTGTTTAGCTAAACTCAAAACTACCCATTTGGTTATTTTATTAGGACCCCTCTTTCTTTACTTCTTTTAGACAAAGTCTTGATAGGATATAATGGGCACTAAATCATTGGTTAGGTAAAGGTTGTAACTATCTCTACCAGCAATACATAATTTGATGCCATATTTATGGTTTGTTTTAAATTAGTGACTTTATCATTCTATAATGAAAGTAAAAGGAATCTCTTTCTATTTCAATGGAATTGAATTGAAAATTACCGAACTTGGACAATGAATAGATGAAAAAGATTGACATGTGCTAGCTACGCCTTTTACACTAAGAAAGCTAAAGCGTGATTAATGTTGTGGCACTAGACCACCAGGCCCCTAGAAAGCATTTAATGACCTTTAAATGTGACATATTTGAAGCAACGCATGTGTAAGAAATTTTGTGTGAGAAATGGCAAATGAAATGGACCCATTCCAGCTAATTAAGCCCCCGGAATACGGAGTGAGGACTTACGGACGTACCATGGCCATTACCAATGGCACGTGTAGTGTTTAACAAATGGAGAAGTTAACGTTAATGTCTAAATTCAATTGATTCCAAACACAATTGAAGAAAAGGAGACTACATTTTCTTCCGAGGAAGATAGCAAAACCATCATAATTCAAATATCAAAGGATTTCATTATGAAAAAAGTTTCATTATATCTCATCAAATATCAAAGGCTTTTATTTAGTGGCCGCCGGAAGACGAGAACCAAAACTATCACGTTTTGGATGGGGATTTAGAAGAGTTAATTGAGTTGAATCAATTGATTTGTAAAGACATTTGATATTTCAACTACCTTTCAAACAGTCAGGATTCTTTTGGATGTAATTTTTGGAAATCCCGCTGTTAAATCACCAATTACGAATTTAAACGGAGTAGTTAAAACCCTATTATTTCATGCTCTTATAAAAAACGTATTATATGGATTCGAACCCATGACCTGAAAGTCAAATCTTGAGCCATACATCATTAAGTCACGCTCTTTAAGGACCAGATGTAAATTTTACTTTAATGAATGGTACCGATTAACATTGTAAGGTCAGCATCAGAGTGGAGGACCGCCATTTGATGAATTGCCATGTTGAAATAACAAAAAATGATGTTTGCTTCTTTTGTTTTCAAATACACATGATTGTGGTAAGAATTATACACCTATTATTATTATTATGGAAATAATAAGAGAGAGACACGAATGACCCTCTATGAGTATGAGTAAAACTGCTACCTAAAAGCATCAAAAGAGAAGCTAGAGACGTGGGCACTTGCCTTTGTCTAGACTATTTAGCTTCCTAGGTTATTCTGTCTACTACCACAGATATGAAAAAAAGACAGAAAGCTTGAACTAAAAAGGCCCATCATAAGGACTGTTTTGGCAATGGCAGGTGTTGTTCTTGTTTTGGGTTGAGAGTAATAAGGCTAGATCTGGTACCCAAAAGTAAAGCCCGACTTTTTCGGCCATATGTTGCAATCTAATTCCTTCCACAGTTAGAATTTGCATCCAGTGAATTGAGTTATATTATACGTTCTTTAATAGTAATTGTTTGGGAGAAAATCAAATATTTGGTAAAATGAAACGTGGCTAGATGAAGAAGGTTTCAGGATCTCCCGTCAAAACTAGCCTTCGGGACTTATCATCAGAGTTTGACAACAGAATCTATTGTCGGAGTCTGAAATTAGGATCTCCATCAAAGTTTGAGATCAGAACCTATCATCAGAATCTGATACGAGAACCCCCATCAAAGTCTGAATTCGAGGTCCCCGATGGAAAGTCCATATCAAGCTTGGCTCCAATAAAGGCAAGCAGAAGTTACACAAGGAATGAGCTTGAAATATCATCTTCTTAATGGCACGAATCTTCTAAACAATTAATCAGTCAACCAATTAATTACTTTTCATTTCTTTAAGCTAGACAACTGCCCATAATAGGGAAGTTTCGAGATTCTAGGGAATAGGTCAGTTGGTGGGAAACGTTAGTGGAATGTAACCGCTGTCAGTTTACTTTCCTTATAATGAAGTATTATAAAGGGTACGAGAATCCCTAAAACAATAGATCGATCTTTTGATTATCAAGTAATAAAAAAAGCAACTTTGGGCTAAAATACTATGGTCTTATTAGAATCAATATTTTTGGTTTTATTGTCCGTGATTCTATTATTTCTGATGATTCATGCACAAACAATTGGCGCTGTCTGTGGGAAACTCTGAGACAAAAAGTTGTGTTTACGATGACCATGGAGCTAGCCCCAGGAAGGACAATGGGAAAGGGAAAGAATGAGTCATTGTGGAGGACCTCTGCGAGGAGGGGCAGCCAGAGGAGAACCAGAACGAAACACAGGGAGAAAGACAAAGGCCTGGATGTGAGAAAAAGGATGTTCGATGGAGAGAGGAATTTATCGATGAAAATTTGGTAATGGTAATAGCGAAGAGGATCGGGGACATTCGGGTGCAGACCCTGACGGATTTGGCTGACCTGAAAATCATGGGGATGTCCACCTCACTCTTTCAGAAGTGGATTGAAGAGGAATTGAAGCCCTGAGACTTCACCCCACCCAGCTTCGGTAAGTACACTGGGAGGTCAAACCCAGTTACTCACCTTGTTCAGTTTCAGAAGAGGATCTCATTGGAAACCACCAACGAGGCACCGATGTGCAAGTTGTTCATCACCACTCTCTTTGGCATCGCCCTCTCTTAGTTCCTGCAATTGACGGAGAGATCCATAGAGAGTTTTGAAGATCTGGGGCGGAGATTCATCGAGCAGTATCATGACAACCGTCCTACTGATGTTACTATGACGGAACTGCAGCTGGAGTGGAAGTATGATGAACCTCCCAGGGAAAACTTACAGAGGTTCGTTGATAAGATGAACATCGTCAATAACCCAGACTCGAAGTTAACAACAAACTTTTTCGTCATAGGGTCGGTCAGCGAGTCCTACATTCACGAGGAGTTCCTGAAGGCACATTTGTATGACATGTCGGAAGTATGGACCAGAGTAGAGGGCATGTTGAAAGTGATGGAGAATATAACCAGAATGTCTTAAGTCGTTGCAATCACAGTGACGGATCAAGGTCGCAGCAGTCGAACCAGAAGCGAGCAAAGCCAATACTCGACAAAAAAAAAGGTCACAAAGAGATAGGAAGGAAGTTACGATCTCAAGAGGTATTGGGGAAATGAGAAGGTATGAGTTAGAACCCGAGCGGCCAAGATGAGAAGATGCCGGGATATTATATGAGTTCACCATACCATAGGAGCGGATCTTCTATAAAGTGAAAAACCAAAGCCTGTTGAGGGAGCCTCAACCAATAAGAGTGCCAAACGAGTACCATGACAAAAGGGTTGTACTGTGAGTTTCATAGGGATGTAGGACATATCACTGCCATATGCAAGAACACGTACCGACAATTAAAAGAAATTATGTAAAAAGGAAAGTTTTTATAATATATGAAAGAGAAGAGCTAGCTGGAAGTCAGGGCTCTGGCACGGGAAGTCAACTACCAACAACACCAAAACCAGAGAAACACCCAGTAGAGATCTGAGGCAATACCAAGCAGCACCTCTGATGTCTTCAAGTTAAATGAAATATTTTTACTATTTGATTGTCCAATATTCATTATGTTGTGGGCTTTATCATAAACAAAATAGATATGACGCATGAAAGAAAAACTCGTTAGTACCTAGCCACCTCAATGAGGAACCCCAAAATGTCAGACCTAAAGAGGAAATACCTATCAGGGCTTGACGAGAAATAAGAAGACTATGATGTATGGTAGAAAAATTTATCAGAGCATGAGTTTCAAAAAGTCAGACCCATAGAGAAAATGCCTATCAAGATCTGATAAAAAAATAGAAAAAGAGGACCTTGGCGTATGGTATAAAAATAGAAAATGCCTATCAAGGTCTGATGAGGGAATAATACTCTTATGTATGGTAGAAATCCATCATAGTATGAAGTCAGACCCAAATATGAAATGTATATTAGAGTCTAATGAGAAATAAAAAGACTCTGATGTACGGTAGAAAAATCCATCAGAGCATTAAGTTTCAAAACGTCAGATCCGCAGAAGAAATATCTATCATGACTCTGATGTATGGTAGAAAAACTCGTCAGAGCATGATCGTTCGACCTAAAGAGGAAATAATTAACAGGGTATGACGAGGGAAGAATAGTTTGATGTAGGGTAGAAAAACCATTAGACCATAGAGTCGGATCCAAAGAGGGAACATATGTCAGGGTATGACGAGGAAAAAAAATATTGTGATATATGATAGAAAAACTCATCAGAGCACGACGCCAGACCCAACGAGGGAATGCCTGTCAGAGTATGACTAGGAAAAATAAGATTCGATGTATGGTAGAAAAACTCATCAAAGCATGAAGTTTCTGAACTTCAGACCCTAAAAAGAAAATATCTATCAGGATCTGTCGAGGAGAAGAAAAATCTCATCAGAGCATGAAGTTTCAACATGTCAGACCCAAATAGGTGTGACAATTTGGGTCATAATTTGTTTATTTGTTCGATTCGATTCGCTTTAAAGCGAATAAGAGTTTGAAAAAATGGATTCGTTTAATAAATGAGTCAATTCGATTTGATTCGTTTATTAAACGAATCGAATACGAATTTAAGCTTATTGATTCGTTTAGGATTCGTTTTATTATTTTTATTTACTAGTTCTTGTTATTTTTCAATTAAGATTCAAGAAATTATAGCTAATTATCATTGAAAAAAGTAATATTTTCGATATTTGATGAGGTATTTTTAGTAAATATATTAATTACATATTTCATATGTATATATTTATGAAGAATTAATGTAAATCAAGTGTGGTAAATTATTTTATTAAATAATACATAACTAAACGAATATTCGTATTCGATTCGTTTAATAAAGGAATCGAATACGAATCCTGATATTAGGATTCGTTTAATAAACGAATCGAATACGAATCCATCACATTTTAATCCTATCCGTTTATGATTCGATACAAATTCGATTTGTTGATTCGTTTTGCCACCCCTTGACCCAAAGAGGGAATACCGTTTGACAAGAAAAAAGAAGACTTTGATGCATGACAGCAAAGCCCATTAGAGTATGAAAATCTACGACATCAGACCCAAAGAAAAAACAATATGCTCAGGTCTAATAGGGAAATAAGAATCTGATGTATGACAGAAAAGCCCATCAAAGTACGAAAAAACCTATAGCATCAGATTCAGACCTAAAGATGAACAATCTGCTAGGGTCTGAGAAGGACCATTTGGGAAAACTCCGATGTATGGTAGAATGAGCCCATCTGAGTATGAAAATCTAGAAAGTCAGACCTGAGAAGGAATAACCTATCTAGGTCTGATGAGAAAGGACATATGTGAAATTCTCCAAAAGGCCCAAAATATTCATTACCAGAATAAATGTTACACAAAGGAAATGTATTATTCATCAAAGTATTGTACATCTTTTACTAGTACATCTTTTTCCGCAAAAGTATAATTCCAAAAAAATAGAAAAACAACAGAGGGGAGGGGTTTGAGAATTCATCTCCACTTTCTGGGAACTCGAGGCTGGGCACCCTCAAAGGCCTCGAAAGAAGTTTCACTCCAAAGCCTCTCATTTGATATTTCCTTAGAAATGGCTCTAAGCTTCCTCAACCAAAACTCAGCGGCAGAACGACTTGTCATCTGGCGTGCCTCCGCCTCTGCCCTATAGTCCCAACAACACCAAGAGTACCAGCCACTGGCGGAAAGAGTACAACTTAAAAAAAAAAAAAAAAAAGGGCTCGAAGGCCATGTACATCTATAACATATTATTTTGTAAGTTCATGGCCAGAAACATGACGTGCTGAAGAAGCTGGTAAAATGGCTGAAGAAGGCTTCACAGCAGGGGCTGGCAGGCCCAAAAATGCAGGGAGAGCCGAAAACATCAAAGAAACAAAATGGACCAGGAACATCTTGAGGGGAAGCAGCCCCCGAATGGACCAGAGGAAGGTATGGGTCAACAATGTACATACAGATGAATTAAATGAATAGAAAGCCAATTAAAATATAACAAAATCTTAATAGTAGATATTTGTGTGTCAATTACAAGATATATAGACGAAAAAATTTCTGAACCTGAAAATGGACACTCATTTCGTGTCGAGTGCCAAATAGCAGGGCCCATTTCTTATGATCCAATATGGGCCCGTTAAACTAGTGGCCTGGTTGGATAAGTCCTTTGCAGCCCAATAATAATATCACAAGTGCATAAAATAAGCCAGAAGATCAATGCTTTCCTTCATATCTGTGGAGAACAATGCACAGTGATGTCTTTACCTGTATATAAATTATCTTAAAAGAATTAAGAATAAGAACAATAATAGGCATGCGAGTTGTAAAGTTATAGCAATTAATAATATTTGATTGTGATGATTCACAATTAATAAAATTGATTGTCACACTCACATTGATTTTGTACATTATTATTATATGATTTAATACTGGAATAACAAATATTACTTGGGCATGCCGGATTTCAAATGTGGAAGCTGCTAGATGAATTTGAAGATGTTCTATGATCTCTATATTAAATAGTCGATCTAAGAAGTTGAACTAACAGCTGTTGTGTTACGTTTTATGTTTACCGATTAATTCTCTAGTACGATAAATATATGACTCAAGTGATATTATCATTTAATAAACATACCACTTGAGGTGCCATAATTGTCAATTATGCCCGTCAGTAATCAGCTCTATTTTTTTTATTTTTTTATTATTAGCATTTATTTTTTATTGAGAAACACTGACTTGAAATATAATTGTAATTTGGAACCTTAAAAATTTCAGGATTAACAAGAATTAGAATATTATTTGGGTGTCCCCGCAAGAAGCTATTCCCTAGAATGAAATCAACCTCAAGATAATCTACTACTAACAAAATATCTGAGAGTCTAGAATAAAGGCATAAAAGACAGACGTGCCATGGTCATCCATAAAATTATCATAATCTGATTTTAAATTTATATTATAATTAACAAGTCATATCAATTAACATAATGAAGGGACAACAAGATTGAGCGAAAATTGAAGATCAGACCTCGATTCCACCTATTATCAAGTGAAGTCATATCATTGTCACACGTGCAGGGACCCCAAATGCAAAACCCGCACGTGTGCAGCGCAGTCCACTCCTTTTATATGCATCATTCTCCATTTAAATCAAACAGTGCGTGATTTCCTTGTCGATTGCAATTGTGAGTTGGCAAAATTAGTTTTAGATTTTGATTTCGAGTGGAATAAAAAATTATCAAAAAAATCGGTTTTTAATATTTTTGAATTGAAATTTATCCAATTAAATAGGGTATCATATTTATTAGTTTCTAATCAGTTTCGATTCGATTCCGTGTTACCCTAATTAAATAGGGTACCCTATTTATCAATTTCTAATCGATTCCGATTCGATTTCGGGTTATTCTACTTTATATTTTTTCAATATATTTTTTGTATCATTTAAAAAAAAATACAATAATTGATAATTGATTTTGTTCCATTTGTTCAATTTACGTTTAATTTGAGATTTGGATTAGGTGAATGTACATTATTTAAGTAAGAGACTTAGATTTTTCTTAAAATTTTTAACAAAAAAATTGATTTTATAAGATGGAAATCAATTTCAAAATTCGATTCCGATTCCCATCATACTATAAGATTGGGATCGAACAAAAAAAATCGGTTCATAATATTTCGTAATTGGAACCAACCCTAAAAAAAATCGATTCCAATTCTAAAATAAAAAAAAAATGGTCTGATTTCTTGTGGTTTCTAATAGAATTGGAATCGACACTCACTTCTGTGGAACAACCTTTGTTCTTTTCTCAAACAAAATAAATAAAAAAACAAATAAAATATAAACAGACAGGATAATTGAGTTCAAATTTCATTTTGGCCTTTAGCTTTTGGAAAGTTTCCTTCGTCGTTTTGTGTTCCCAACTTCACATCACACTCAAACTTTTGCATCATTGTAAATGTCACACGTGTGAATCAGCGGTCATTACATTACCACTTGCTAAGGGAACAACCAACCAAAAAAAAAAAAAAAAAAAAAAACAACAACAACCATGTTTATCGCTTGTTAATGAAAATTATATGACGTTTAAAAATTTTATCTCAATTTTTAAATTGAAAAATTTATAGTTATTAATATCGCATTAACAAATATTTGTTTGGTCCTCCTTACTTGAACTCTATGATAACGCATCAGATATATAGATCCATAACGAACCAGATAATTTTTTTAAAAAAAATTGTCAAATTTTTTTATTTTTAATTTTATTTTAAATATATGAAGAATAGAGATGTAAAATGTAAGTGCTTACTAATATCACCACTTGATTGTCATATATAAGTTTAGTTAGGTAGAATATCAAATAAGATTATAAGTAAAGAAATTATATCGAACATTAAATCAAACACACTAATAATTAAGCATACAATCATATCCCATGGGGCCTGCATTAATATTTTATCTTTTTAAATTAATCACATAATTGTATCAACTATTGGGTTTTGTGGGCCAAGCCATTTAAATATATCCCATCAACATTGATAGTTTGATAGAATTATATATTATTAAACCACCCAAAAAAATAAAAAAGATTAATTTTAGCTTAGCAAAATATATCTAATTATATTCGAGGGACGTGATTTGATGATGTAGGACTCATGATCTGATCTTGAGGGTCGTTTCTTAATATAGGTCTAATATTTGTATTGTGCCTATAACTAATAATACAAATTCAAGCGCTAATATCAATAAATATATGGAAAAATATAAGCAACTAAGAAAAAAGAGCACGAGTATCCTTTTGTATGAAATACCATATCTGACCCAAAAAAAATTGTATAATGTAAAGCTTATTTAATACTGAATAATTTTAATTAAATTCTAAAATGAAATACTAATTGAGTTTTTCTTACAGCAAACCTAAAAATTCGGAGGGATCCCGAAATTAAACTTTTGACCTAACCAAGTCCCAAAGGTTATGCCTCAACTTTCCCTTTTTGGAAACTACAAATACAATATAGAGAAGGAAAGCAGCTCACACATTTGAATAATCAAATTAGCTTTAATGGTGTATCTATATCTTTTATTTTATTTAAAAATATAAATAAAGAACTTTGTGGTTTAAACTAATTGTCGCTTGAGTTTTAGTTTTTAATAACTATTACAATTTAGTATATTCTATAATGATTCATTTTTCCACATTGAGTCAATGACAACTAGAATTATTATTATTGATTATTATTATTATTATTAATTATTATTATTATTTCTAAAAAGGTAAAGATTAGATAAATTTAAATATATTTTTAATCTATTATCTCCTCGCAACCCGAAACCTAATAACAATCTTTTTATTAACATAATTGAAAATCACTTCGATTAAGTCATTTGTGGCATTGTGGCCATCAAGTCAATGACACAACTAAGAATTTGATATATAGTGTGGTAGATTCTAATTGAATTTTATTAGAATAGATTTAAGAGACATTCGTCTTGAAACTTAACTTATTATAGTGAAAGAGTAGGGATCCGACAAAATAAATTTAGGCCCGGGCCCGAGAAAAGCCTGGCACGGGCTCGGGCGGGGCTTGGCCCGAGCCCGATTTTTTAATTATAAAAAATTATAAATATAAAAAATTTATTATATAAATATATATATATATATATATATATTATAAATAAAAATATTTAATTATTTATTTTAAGCCCGGGCCGGGCTTTTTTCACCCCGGGCCGGGCCCGGACTTTTTTGCCATGTATATAAAAGAGAGTGTCTAAGTGTATCATAAATTAATTTGGTAAATTTTATCGTCTATATATGAGATTTTTAAGATTGCAACAATGCACTGTAAGCACCATAATACGTGTGGAAGGATTTTGATGATCCAACATAAGAGATTTCGACGTGTATTCGCGAACATTACAAAAAGATGTCGAAGCATATTGGATGTAAAAACTTAAACGTCAAACGAATATATCTAATGTAATCTTATACTTTAGGGCTCTCAATGTAATGAGTTGTTAACTTAAGTATTATAAGATTATATAACTCATACACATTCATATAAATGCATTATAGTCATGTGTAAAATATTTTTAAATCTTAAATTCCTGAGTCTGCACTGTGACTGGCATAGCGGTCTCT
>SKCR01037994.1:0-66043 GCA_019454045.1 Zanthoxylum bungeanum | reverse complement strand
GATTTCATTTGGATGAGTTTTGAAGCATGAAATGACCAAATGGTCAACTTGGGCACCATTTGATGCTCTCGGCATTTGTAAGGAAATTTGGGGATTTTGTGGCTTTTGGTGTTTTGATGTTTTGAACATGCTAAGTTCATCTTAGAAATGATTTAGAATCATTCAAAATTGATTGGATCAATTTCGGACTAAAATGGACAAAATACCATATAAGGGTAATTTGGTAATTTCACTTGAATTTGATTCATTTGAAATTTTATTTCATTATTTGATTATTGGGTAATTAAATAAATGTGTTTATTTATTTAATCCAAGAAAAAGTTTTGAAATCTGAAAATCGAATTTTCACCGCTTCCGCTGCGTTACCGGATTCACCCCTAAATAACCCATTCAGTCGCGATCGCTAACGTGCGCCGAATCATACTAAAAACGGACACGTGTCAAAATCTGATAAGTCTGCTAACATGCGCCTTGCTAACGTGCGCCTGCCATGTGTCAACATCAGAGCAGATCCGCTAACGTGCGCCGTGCCACATGTCATCATCATATATTGCCTACCATCGCCATCACCATCTGTCGTCCATGTGTCAGCCATGTGGCATCCACATCGGTCACATACCGAGTCAGCTTGCCATGTGTCACCATCACATGCTGCCGATAATCGACATCGCCATGTCATCGCCACGTCAGCATAATTATTGATATAATCATTCAGCCTACAACAAGTCACCATCTCCGCAACCCGCATGCCACACGTCCTTCATCAACGGCGTGTCGCGACGGAATAATAATCTTACGCGTCGTGACGCGCGAGCCATTTTTTTCCTATAAATAGAAGGCCGAATTTCAGATTTGAATTCATGCTTTCTTCTATTTAATTCCTTAAGAATACTAAGAAGATTGTATCTTGTTTGTTTATTTACAGCTTTCAGTAATTAATTTTTGCATTTACACTTTCTTTTCTTTACTTTTGAGTTCTTACTTTTCAGTAATGAGGAGGTAACTCCACTCTGTTGGGGTAAAAGGTAAAGCATTTATTACTAATGTTTAGATTAATCTCCCTTAATTATAATATATAAACTATTTAAATTTGACTTGATCAGGTTACCGCATATATGGCTGGTTGGTAAAATCACGCAAAGTTAATATATTATAATAAAGGAGATATCTAAAATAGTAGTGATAAAAGTGGATCCTTTTACTCCATCATTTTCTTTTATTGTACTTTTACATTTTTAATTTCCAACATTTACTTTTCAGCATGTACTTTTCAGTATTTACTTTCAGCATTTACTTTCCAGCAATTTACTTTATGTCTTTTATTTTATTTAAGTTTTTACTAGCCTTAGATATGTGTCGTAACTAAGTCTGTTATCTGGGGTTGTGATGGATTCCAATATCACCGGTTTATAATGGGTTATTTTATAGTTTGGGTAATATAAAGGTTTACTTATTAAGTCTTAAGCTTAATGCTTCTTGTTAACTGGCCATTAATAAGATTGATTTGGTAAACTTAAAATAAACTTGACAAAGGAATTTTAGGTTTCAGCCTTAGACTTAATATAGCCCACGATCCTCCTTGAGGATAGATAACCATTTAATATATTTCCTTACAGGATAGACATATACCTATCGGGCGGGGGTAACCACAATTGGAACTTAAACTTGATGAATTTAGGTAACTTGGTTGGCATAGACATATGATTAATTGGGTTACAATGGGTATTTGCATCTGACCATCGACAGAGGCTTTTGCAGAATTTCGTGTTCCAGGTTAGTAAACCAATAGATTATACAAACATAAAATAATCACTTAATCTTTTAAAATATATTGGAAAGATTCACAACCCTGGATAGTTTATTAATATTAAATTTTCCTCAATCCGCTTTCACGCTATTTCTTTTACTTGTTTTAATTTTAAAGTCACCACCTAATCAAACAATCAATCCATTAAATACTTGTAAAAATTTGTCTTCATAAATTAATAGCTTAGGTTTTAAGTCCTCGTGGGATCGATACTTTTTATACTACTTGAACGATACGTGCGCTTGCGGTATACGCATGTGATTACGCACGAGTCAAGTTTTTGGCGCCGTTGCTGGGGACTTATTTATCTTTCACTATTAGTTTTGGGGTTAGATACCTTTACTTGTATGTAATTTCTTTTTACTTATTATTTCTATTTTCTTGTGTTTCAGGTTCTCAATCACTACATGAGACGAACCAAAAGCTTTGAAATCTGACCGCTTGACCCATAAATTGAAAGAACCATCAGATAATTGAGAAGGGAAAGGCGAGAAGGCCAAGAAGCACTAATCAACATGGAACCTGAACCTTTGGAAGTTGCACCACCAATTTCCATTCGAGACAGAACCATTCCGGTGGATGACGGCTTCATTTCCTGTATTGTACTTCCTCTCTTACCAGCAAATGCGTGTGACATCAAAACATGCATTCAGATGATTCAGCAGTCAGTACAGTTTGGGGGAATGCAACTGAAGATCCTAATGCCCACATCAGCAACTTCCTGGAAGTTTGTGGCACTTTCAATTACAACCGAGCAGCTGAAGAAGCAATGAGACTGCGTGTTTTTCCATACTCCCTGAAAGACAGAGCTAAAGCTTGGCTACATTCACTACCAGCAGGTTCCATCACAACTTGGAACACTCTAGCCACCAAATTTCTTGCAAAGTACTTTCCACCAGCCAGAACTGCAAAGCTGAGGAATGACATCACATCCTTTGTGCAACATGACTCAGAATCCCTCTGCGAAGCTTGTGAAAGGTACAAAGATTTCCTCAGAAAATGTCTTCACCATGAGATTGCAAAGTGGCTACAAGTCCAAACTTTCTATAATGGACTTTCTGGACTGATGAGAACCACAATTGATGCTGCTATTGGAGGAGCTTTAATGGTAAAAGGAAAAAGATCAAGCTTGGGACTTAATTGAAGAAATTGCCAACAATAATTCCTTGTCGCCAACAGAAATGAGCATGATCCAAAGAATTACTGGAATTTATGAAGTTGGAGCCAACAGAGCAGTAAATGCCAAGCTGGATCAGATATGCAAATTCATGGAAACTCTCACCATGCAAGGCAATTTTGGATCCACAAGTTTACCATATGGAGGAGCACCAGAGACAAACCAACATAAAGAAACAATGAACTATGTCAACAATTTCAACAGACAGTGGAACAATCCATATTCCAATACCTACAACCCAGGGTGAAGGAATCATCCAAATTTAGCATGGAGAAACAATTCAGGACAAAGGAACAATCCACCACTAGGATTCCAACAGCAAATCCAGAAGCATGAAAAAGAACCAGGAATAGCGGAAGTGTTGGCCCAATTAAAAAAATACGATGCTTTGATTCAAAGCCAATCTGCGTCTATTAAAGCACTGGAAAATCAAATTGGACAACTGGCCAATGCTCAGAGTTACAGACCGCCAGGAAACTTTCCCAGCAACACATAACCAAATCCAAGGAACATGGGGAAGGAGCAATGTCATGCCATCATTTTAAAAAGTGGTACAGAAATCAACAAATATGTTGGAATCAAGGCATCCATTGAAGAAGTTCCAAAAGAAAGCAGCGAAGTAGTTCCACAGATGGAGGAAAAAGAAGCAAAGGAAAAAGATCAAAAAAGAATCACTCTACCTCCACATTTTCCACAGCGTCTCCAGAAAAACAAACTAGACAAATAGTTTTCTCGATTCCTGGATATCTTCAAAAAACTGCATATCAACATTTCATTGCGGAAGCTTTGGAACAAATGCCTAGCTATGTCAAATTCATGAAAGACATTCTTTCACGAAAGTGAAGATTGGGAGATTACGAGACAGTAGCATTGACAGAAGAATGCAGCGTTATCATCTAGAGGAAGCTTCCCCCAAAGTTGAAAGATCCTGGCAGTTTCACCATTTCTTGCGTCATAGGAGAGCATAACTTCGGTAGGGCTTTGTGTGATCTAGATGCAAGTGTTAACTTGATGCATTTTTCTATTTTAAGGAAATTGCAGATTGGAGAAACAATGCCCACCTCAGTCTCTCTGCAACTTGCTGATAGAACGCTCGTATTTCCGAGAGGTGTAGTTGAGGATTTACTGGTCAAGGTTGACAAATTTATTTTCCCAACAGATTTTATTGTCCTTGATATGGAGGAAGATGAAGACGTGCCGATCATCCTCGGGAGACCATTCTTGGCTACAGGTTGAATCATTATTGATGTACAAAAAGGAGAACTAACAATGAGGGTACAGGACCAAGAAGTAACTTTCAATGTTTTCAAAACCATGAATTTCCCGGAAGACGAAAAGAAGGAGTAATGTTTCAGATTTGATGTGATACATAGTACCATCCAGAACTCCAATGCAATGCAAAGTTCTACTAACAAATATAAAGCATGTCAATTGTCTGTGGAGCCTGAAGATAAAGTGTATTGCATACTGAATAAGCCTATTCTTGCATTACAAACAACAGAAGCGAAACAGTTCCACCAGCTCAATGAGTTTGAGGAATTTCATATACATCCTTTTGAGAATGTCAAATTGTACAAAGAAAAGGCCAAGAAGAGACATGAAGAGAAGTTAGTGTGCATACAACTAGAACCAGGGCAGATGGTACTGTTAAACAAATCAAGGTTGAAACTCATTCCCTGGAAGCCAAAATCACGGTGGTCATGTCCATTTTTAATCTCCAAAGTTTTACCAGATAAATCTGTTGAGTTACATGATCCCAACTCCAACAAAATATTCAAGGTTAAAAACAAGCGTGTCAAGCACTACTGGGGAGAATCATTTGAGCGACAAAAAAAAATGTCACACTTTCAGATCCAGCCTAACGTTCGGGCAGTCATGTCTAGCTGACGACTTTAAACTTAGCGCTAGCAGAGAGGCAACTCATGCAATTTATGTAAATATTGTGATCTGGTGTGTTTTATTTTTTTGTGTTTAATTTGTGTTGGTAAAGTCACATTTCAGTATGGAAGACGCTCTCGCAAATCTTCACAAGCAATTTCCTTCTCTCCCTCAAAACTCTCTGATGAAAGTTTACAAAGTTCGCTTGGAACGGATGAGACTACTGATGATCAAAGGTATTCCCACTGACATTCGTTGGATTATTGAAGCCCGGGTCCGATTGGCAGGTGAGTTTTCTGACTCTTTTATTTCGCATTTGTCTGGTCTAGGAAGAAGCACATATGCTAAAAAAAGAAGAGCTAAAAGAATGGGTGTTTGCTATAAATGTGCTCGTATGACATGTAATACTTGTTGTCGTTCTTTAGGAATGGTCTCTGATAACCGTGAAGATAAAATTAAATTCATTAGGGATGGCTTGAGTAAGGAGTCTTTGGATGACATATCTAAGACTCTTGAGACGCATTCCAGTGGATATGTGTATCATGTTATTCACATGTTATATACACAATTCCAAAAAGAAAGACAACAATTAAGTCTCGGGAATCTAACTCTAAAAGACCCTGTTTACCAATTTAGAAGAAAATTGGATGGAAAACTTGTCCCTGACGTATAGACGTCATTCAAGCCGTTACTTCTTGTAAATATTATTATCTCTTTGTCTTTTCCTAATAATTGTGATTTGTTATGTCATTTTCTTTTATTTTCTCCGACAGGATCCAGACTTTTTGACTTTTCATGATCTATTTTGCTTTTAGCTAATAATTGTCATTTCGCAGGTACTAGTGCTATTATTACTCACCCTTTTTCAGGTGTTATAAATTCAACTCATCATTGCACTTTTGAAGGCATCTAGGGCTGAGAAAGAAATACATAAAATGGAAGCCACTTCAAGAAGACAAGTTGTAAACATCTGTGTGTTTTGCGGTACTAGTGTTGGTACTAAGCCACAATACGTAGCGGCAGCACAGAATTAGGTCGAGTTTTAGCTGAAAGGAATATGTACCCAGTATATGGCGGTGGCAATCTTGGACTAATGTGGATCGTTTCAAAGGCCGTACAGGATGGAGGCAGTCAAATCTTGGGAATCATCCCAAAACCTTTGGCGGAGGCGAATCTGATAGGACTATCAAACAGAGAAGAGCTGATCGTGCCAGGTATGTCTGAACGACTGGTGGAAATGATTAATCAGGTTGATGCTTTTATTGATTTGTTAGGAGGCTTGGGTACGATGGAGGAAATTTTTACAGTGTTATCTTGGGCTAACTTGAACATACACCAGAAATCGCTTGGACTGTTTAACGCTGATGGATTTTATGATTTTCTTTGTGTGTTTTTTGATGATGCCCGGAGAAATGGGTTCGTGTCAAAACTTGTAAAAGAACTCATCTTCACTGCCAGAATTGCCTAAGATTTAATTGAACAAATCTTAGCCTTTGAACCACAAATTGACCCTATCATTTCCAAGATAAATTGGTCTGATAATGATCATGGTAAGAAGCGTCGGATAAATCTGGATCTAAACCTTTAATTTCCTATTTAGATGTAGAATTTCAGCTAACCAGGTATTATCTTCTAAACTCATCTTCTACTTTTTAAGATATTATGGACAATGTCTCATTTAGGTTTGGTGGAGGGGAATAGTTGACTAGTATCTTGTTTATATTTTGTTATTTTTAGTCAAAAATTTTCGAAAAAATTCAAAAAAAATTAAAAAATTAACAAAAATTAAAAAAATATTTTTTTTTGTTTCTGTGTTTTTAATTTGAATAATCAGGTGAAATTGGTGTGAGATAGCTGTGTAAGGAATTTCCATTCCTGAGACGAATCTCAACCTATTTCGGAACAAGTTAATTTTTGTTTATTTCCTTTTGAATTATTTAATATGTAAATTCTCAATAATACTGATTAAATGAATCTTCATATGCTAAGTTGACATGTATTATCAACATACATGGTAACATACAGACATGAGTTGTAATTGACGAGTTTGTAATATTCAATGCTCTAGTTTAATTAGAGGAAGCATCTAAAAAATCAATGGGATAAAAAAAACGTCTGAGATCCGAGTTATTAAGTTCGTAGGGGTGTTTTAACACCTAGTGCCCTAAAACCAACTGGTTTGGGAGCCACTGGCCCAAAGCTTGCTATATGGATTAAAGATGTTGCAAAAATATATATATATCTGAAGTCTGAGTAATTAAGTCCGAAGGGGTGTCTTAACACCCAGTGCCCTAAAGCCAACTGGTTTGGTAGTCAATGGCCCAAAGCTCATTACATGGATGGAAGATATTGTATATAAATAAATAAATCAATCAAAAAAATCAAAAAAATCAAAAAAAAATATTTCATTGCTAAAAAATGTGTGAATTCTGATATAACTTTAGGACAAAAATATTACTCTCTTCTCAACTACACCTATGACTATTGTGCGCAAAATGAGTTGATTATAATTTTGTTGGCTGTGTGTATGAAGAATGATAAAAATAATCGGAGAATTTACTTATTCGTTAATTTAGAAAGAAAGAAAATAACTCTAAACTTGGATAAGAAGTTTCACCTGATTAGTCACTAACTTGTTTATTCTCTTTTCTCTTGTCTTTTTATTTTTGTGTGCATTAGTTTTAATTATCTTTTTATTTTTATAAAATGTTTGTGGGTATCGTCGCTGTAAGCCCTCACGAGATTGCAACTCATCAACTATGGACACCTAGGAGTTTAAACGCTTGTTGCATATGCTAAATACAATCGTGATCCCTACGAAAGTGACTTAGTTTAATTTTTATTTTAAAGATGTTTATGTTATTTAATTTTGTTGTTTTGCTCGAGGATTAACAAAATGTTAGGTTTTGGGGTCTGAAGAGTGGTAAATGTATAATTATTTCCCACTCATTTGACCTAATATTTTGTATAGTTTCTTGAGTTTTGTGAATATTTTGATGTGTTTTGTGTTATTTTATAGATAAATAAAGTTTTCAGGACTCTCTGAAATCAAATCAGGGCCAAAACAATGAAAAACGGACAAAAAAGGAAAAACTGTCATTTGGCCGTCGCGACCGCTAACGTGCGCCGAATCATGCTAAAATATGTCGGGACACGTGTGAAAATCTGAGAAGTCTGCTAACATACGCCTTTGCTAACATGCGCCTGCCACATGTCACATCAGAGCAGATCCGCTAACATACGTCGTGCCACATGTCATCATCACATGTTGCCTACAATCGCCATCTCCACGTGTCGTCCACGTGTCAGCCACGTGGCATCCACATCGGTCAAATTCCGAGTAAGCTTGCCATGTGTCAGCCACATCATCATCAGTCAATCATCTTATGCCACGTGTCACCATCACATGCTGCCGATAAACGACATCGCCACGTCATCGCCACTATTGAAATAATTATTCAGTCTGCCATGTGTCACCATCTCCGCAACCCACATGCCATGCGTCCTTCATCAACGGTGCGTCGCGACGCTAGAACAATCTTTCGCGTTTTTTGCCTATAAATAGAAGGCCGAATTTTAGATTTGAATTTATGCTTTCTTCTATGTAATTCCTTAATAATACTAAGAAGATTGAATCTTGTTTGTTTATTTATAGCTTTCAGTAATTAATTTTCGCATTTGCACTTTCTTTTCTTTACGTTTGAGTTTTTACTTTTCAGTAATGAGGAGGTAACTCCACCCTGCTGGGGTAAAAGGTAAAGCTTTTATTATTAATATTTAGATTAATCTCCCTTAATTATAATATATAATCTATTTAAATTTGACTTAATCAGATTACCGCCTATATGGCTGGTTGGTAAAATCACGCAAAGTTAATATATTATAATAAAGGAGATATCTAAAATAGTAGTGATAAAAGTGGATCCTTTTACTCCAGCATTTTCTTTTATTGTATTTTTACCTTTTTAATTTCTAGCATTTACTTTTCAGCATTTACTTTTTAGTATTTACTTTCAGCATTTACTTTCCAGCAATTTACTTTGTCTTTTATTTTATTTAAATTTTTACTAACCTTAGATATGTGTCGTAACTAAGTCTGTTATATGAGGTTGTAATGAATTCCAATATCACTGGTTTATAAGGGGTTATTTTATAGTTTGGGTAATATAAAGGTTTACTTATTAAGTCTTAAGCTTAATACTTCTTGTTAACTGGCCATTAATAAGATTGATTTGGTAAACTTAAAATAAACTTGACAAAGGAATTTTAGGTTTCAACCTTAGACTTAATAGCCCACGATCTTCCTTGATGATAGATAACCCTTTAATAGATTTCCTTACAGGATAAACATATACTTGTCGGGCGGGGGTAGCCCCAATTGGAACTTAAACTTAATGAATTAAGGTAACTTGGTTGGCATAGACATATGATTAATTAGGTTACATTCGGTATTTTCATTTGACCATCGACGGAGGCTTTTGCAGAATTTCGTGTTCCAGGTTAGTAAACCAATATATTACACAAACATAAAATAACCACTTCATCTTTTAAAAGATATTGGAAAGATTCACAACCCTGGATAGTTTATTAATATTGAATTTTCCTCAATCCGCTTTCGCGCTATTTCTTTTACTTGTTTTAATTTTAGAGTCACCACCCAATCAAACAATCAATCCATTAGATACTTGTAAAAATTTGGCTTCATAAATTAATAGCTTAGGTTTTAAGTCCTCGTGGGATCGATACTTTTTATACTACTTAAACGATACGTGCACTTGCGTTATACGCGTGTGATTACGCACTGGTCAGTACTTAAGGTTCGGATATGTTCATCAATATCGGACCAGACTTGATATAAATCCTGCCTGAGGTACTGCGTGGATCAGAATCACAAAAGCATGCAAGTAACAGATATGGCTGCAATAAATCATAACATGCTTAAATCTGAAACTAAAAAGAATAGAATCATGAAAGTCTTATTGGTAACAGGAGGATTGATAAATAATTGTAAAAACATAAACATAACGGAGGCATGCATAAATATCAACAAATTAAAAGCACATGTGTATCACTTAGTAAAGAAACAATAGATTAAACAAGTATGAAATAACTTTGAAATTGATCAAGGCAGTAAACGCTATCTGATATCTATCATCAGCTAGATATTTGTGCAAGTTCGGCTGGACATTGTGTACGTCCAATCGAAGATACTGTGTTAACAATATAAACTCAAAAACGCAGAATTATCGAGAAGGGTGCCCTCAGGTTATACCTTTATGCATATGTTGTGGCTCAAAAGTCACCTCTGATCGTCAGATAGTTGTCAGATTAGCACCAGAGGGAAGGGAACTCCAAATATTAGTGTTGTTTTCTCTCTCTTTTCTCTCAATTATTTTGAGGGTTTTTGAAATTGGATTCGAATTATTATTTTTTTTTTGTGAAGGGTAAATGCACTTTTTACAGTGCAATGGAAGGCTTTAAAAATGGAAGGAGGGAACAAAATCCATTCATTCTCTTCAGTCAGTCTCGGGTGATTGTCACTTTGTCTACAGATATAGGCTGATACATATCCAGTTGGATATAAATTTTGAGATATATATCCGGTCGGACATAGTAATGCCCGTGATTCTAGTAACCGAAGATGTGAATAATTATTGCCAACTCGATACATGTCCGACCGAATATTATATTTGAATTATATGTCCAGCCGAATATAATCAGGTTCCTTAACTTCAGTAACTGAAAATTTGCTCGTTCACTAACAGCTATGTTATGTCCGACCGGATGTAGGGTTTTTAGGTTATGTCCAATCGGATTTTCTGGTTTAGAGAGAAGGTAGGCCACACATAGGTGATGTCCGGCTGGCTTTTGGTTGTGTTCCTTGAAGTTCATTTCCTTCCTAACATTCATCCTTACAATTCCTTAATTTTCAAAGGGTGTCCCCGTAAGAGACTTATCATCGGGCTATGCATAAAAAATGTAATGTTTATAACCAGCAAAATATTAAGTTTGGGAGTGTGATGAGCAACTAATATATAGATATTTACCGCCCCTTCATCTTAATGGTTTATGTGTTATTTCGAGTTATATGACCACTTTGATGTGTTTTGGGTATGTTTGTAGGTTAAAATTATATCACAGCTCAAATGGATTTAAAGGGGCATGAATTGGCAATTTTGGAGCATATTTGGGCCAAATTTCAGAGTCAACACGCATCTTGACGCTGAAAGCGTGTCGCGACGCGCACTAGAAGAAAATCAAGGTAGAGGAGCAACGGGCATGGCACGTCGCGATGCCCATGGAGGAGTGTCGCGACATGCCAACGTTAATCACAAATATTGTGACGCGCGCGAGTGTATCTTAACACATGAGAGAGCAACCCAATTCGTCATAAATCCGATTTTTGAGTATAAAAGAACCTTCGGACCTCCTATATAAGTAGTAGTTCATCCCAAAATCTAAAAAGAAGTCTCATAACATAATTTTGGAGTCTCAGGGCATAGAAGAACGCCTAGAGCAAGGTAAGAACAAGTGCGTCAATTGGTGCTGGAGTTTAAGGACTGCAAATGAGAGTTATTTCTTCCCTTCACTCTCTAGTTTATCTTTTGTGTTCTTGCTTTGTAATAATGATTATCATATTTTTATTGATTATCATGAGTAGCTAAATCATTACGCTAAGGTTGTAATGAATCTTAAGAGCTATATTTAATTAATTTGTATATTTTTATTCTTTTGGGTTTGTTATTTATTATTTATTATTCTCTATATTTTGATACATGTTTTATTGTCTGGCCAACAATAGAATAGTCTTGGTAAATCCTTAGGAACTCGACAAAAGTAATATGGGTTAGCCGTGAGAATAATAGCGCATGATCTAGTACTTTTGAATAGATTTCCTTTCAGGATAGAAAAATACATGCAGGGCATGCATAGCCACCATTAGAACTTGACCTTAACGAATTTGGTTTAAATTAATTAACATAGACATATAGTTAATTTGTTTAAATTCAATATTTCTACCTGACCATTTAAAGATGCTTGTATATAGTTTAGTGTTTTAGGTTAATAATTTGTAACAACCCAATTGAATGAATAATATATGAACTCATTATTTGCGTGCTTAGGTGAAGTTACAACCATAGGTTCTTCTCACATATAAGTTTATCTCCAAAACTGTCGTTTGTTATTTATTTACTTTCCGTTAATTTCATATTAATCATCTTTTTTCTCAACCAATAATTTAGTTTAAATTAAGTAGGTTAGTCTTGGTAATAATATGAGAAATAATAACTCCATGTGGATACGATATCCGACTAATAGTCGTTATATTATTTGAGTGATACGTACGTTTACGTGCGGTAATCAAATCACGATTAAAAGCTAAGAAAGCAATGGACCATGAGTTGTGCCAACGATGTCTTAGGGCCGAGGAAATAGTTCTCCATGCTCTTCTCAGATGCAAGTTAAGGATTGTTGGAACTTGTCAACCTATGCTAAGTCAGTGAAGAATTTTTCTGGAAGCTCAATTAAGGACTTTCTCATCACTTGTTGGCTGAACATGAGAAATAAGGAAATGAGGGAAATTGTTGTTTTGCTTTGGACTGCTTGAGGAGGTCAAAACAAAACTCTATTAAAAAATTACATTTATAGTTGTCATACGATATTCGCGATGCTCTTATTATCTAATACAAGTTGAGCCAAGCAGAGTGAAAGACAATGAAGCAGAATTATAGCCGTGTCGGAAAACTTGGTGTCCTCCATGTAGGAGTTTCTATAGGTCCCAAGATCAAAACTCAAGCATGAATCATAAGCGAATACAACGACGGAAGTGCGGAATACTTACATCGAGCGGTTGAGAGACGATTTGGCAACAAAAACGAACTGAAATTATGCTCACTGTTGGGCGTGAACTGCTGTGATAGTGGCTGAAATGGGCTGCTGTTTTTGGCCATTTTGAACATAAAAAACGAGCTCCAAGCTTCATCAAAACGTTCATTGCTCATGGGTATACTTCCCTTATCACCTTGGCATGATCCCGGAGTGTGCTAGCACTCTTGTTTTGCCACAAAACACACTTGCTTCCCTCCATTTCTTTTGTTATTTTCGGCAGTTCACTGCCTCACAAAAACCAGAAATGGCGTGAGAGAAGAGAGGAGAAGAAGAGGAGAGAGAGGAGGGAAAATGGAGAGTCAGTATGTATACGGTTTTGGTGGAACTTTATGCATCAAATGCATTTGAATTTCATTTGAAATTCATTTCAAACACATTTGGGTTTAATTCCCAACCACACACATCACCTTTTAAAAATCCATTAAATAGCCTCACCTACTTACATTGAGAATAGAGACAATGTATCATCCCATAAAGGTGACTAGATACATCCATCAACTAGTCATGTCAAGTAATGAGACTTCACGATGTGATTTGCGGGTCCCACTCGTTTCAAAATACGAATGTGTCCGCAAACACTTTCGGGCTCAATTTCGCTAATTCCGAATTAACGAATTTCCGTCGCGACGAGAACTAAATAATTACGCCTAGCGAAATCACTATTCACGTCGCTAACGAATTAATTCTAAATTAATTCGCTCGCCCGAATTAAAATCTAATTTTAATTCCGCGTCGAAATCTAATTTCGTTTAATATATCAAATATATTAATTCCTCGATTAATTCCAAATCAATGTTCTCTCTCTTCAATTGATATTTTATCCTAGATAAAGTGTCTCCGAAATTAATCCCAGATTAATTTTCTCTCTCATCATATTAATCCCAGATTAATATAAGTGCGAGTCATACGTCATCGGTGAATCTTTGGGAAGCGGCCCATGAGATCCCCGGATATGTTGGCAGTAAATACGGTCGTCGGTGTATCCGAATCACGTACGTACCAAGTACTACGTTCTACCGATTTACGAGACAAGGTCGACTCCTAGCAAAGCACCAAGTCTTCCCAATTCTCCGGACATATTCTCATAAGAATATTAAGATCTGTATCAAGCATAGTATACCATTGTATTGTGCATATTCGGCCCAGTATCGGATAGTCACGTGCTAGGCCTGGCTGGCTGGATAAGTGTCTGCCCCGTACGAAGCACATGTCGGATGTCTGGTAACTAGTCTCTATAATCGGATATACATGACCTTGTCATAATATCCCGATGGCCGCGCAGCACTTAAGAGCACTAATACCGTATCCTGCGTGACATCATCTCCACTATGACTGGAGTGATACTTCTGTCTTGACATCACATCCAATACACTACGACTCTCTGATAAACCCAGAAGTGGTGTACGCAGAACCGGTTAAAGCCTGTACCACCAAGACCAAAGTCTATCGATTATCGTAAGTATTAGCGATGTAAGTCTCAGGTTAAGACTATACACACCTACCTTGATTTCGGCCTCCCATAGACACATAGTCATAATACCAATGGGATTCCGAATGGTCTATCCAGAGCGAAGCTGTTTCCCGTACCATCGGTGAAACACGACCTCCTATCGCACTTGCATAAGTCTCCAACACTTATATATATGAGAAACTATGCCGTTGTGCCCTCACAACGTGCACAAGTGCAATACTAGCCTATTCCGCATTATCGATGTCCAGTCTCGATAATACTCCGGCTAGGGATATTTAATGATTAATCCTTCGGGGACTGATACTGTCTCATATCATTCTCAGTCCAGGAACTAATCATAGGGACCTCTCTTCATTTATATATATCTGTGGTGATCTAATCACAAATGATGAGAGTGCAATTTGCTTGTCACATAGTTAATTTGCTACAACAACACAATGATCTGTGCAAATAGTGACGATATGGGTCATTTTGTCCAACAATCTCCCACTTGGCACATAGCCAGTCACTCAAGTGTCCCACACCCGAACTATGTACGGTTCGCTCAAATTGCTGAGGAAAGGTTATCGTCAGCGGATTTGTTTAATTATCGTCTGACGCAATTTATACGATCATCACATCGCCACAATGTATGATCCGAACGAATCAGATGATATAGAAGTATATATCTGGATCGTCGATGACACCTTTAATTCCTAGCCTGTGCTGACGCCTAGCTCAGTTGCTAAAAGAACTATATCTTATCTAATTAGATTTATTTTCGACCCAAATGGCTTTATTGCTGCCTCAGCTGCAGCAATAATCCGCATTTGTGTTTATTCGGCAACAGTTATCTTGCTCGGAATATTTCCAGCTCACTGTCCCGTTATTATTCAAACTTTATAGTACCGTAGTATTTAATTGTTTGGAAACTTGCAGCAGTGATCCCAGTCACTTCAAGTTCTCCTTCTCCATAGTTTAAGACAACATCTTTAGTTCTCTAAGATACTAACAGATGTTCTTAACTTCAATCCAGTGACTATCACTTGGATTGACCCGATTGTGACTCCATATGCTCGAAGCGTATGAGACACCAATACAAGTACATTTTAAATGTACAATTTCCCAGAGAGTGTTAACAACTCCAAATCTATCCCAGTAGATCTTTATTCCTTGAATAAAGGTTGTTACTCCCCAGAATTCTACGGAGAATTTCTATTGAAAGAATATCCATGAAAACCAAGCTTTCACCAATTGTTTTTTGGGAATTTCATTGTCAGTGCCCTCTCCCACTAACCTCCTTATATACACAAGAATTATTTCGTTTTGAGTCAAATCATAAATCATTATGATTATTTCAAAACGATAGTTCCAAGAACCTTATGCTTGCTTCAATCCAAACATGGATCGAATAACCCGCAAACCTTGTTTGTTGGTTATACAAAATCGTCAGGATGTTCTAATCATCCTCCAAAAGGTTTCCTTTTCAGGAAAGCGATTTTGATCTTGTAACTGACACATTTGATAAATGAAATATGCAGTTATCAACAAGCATCTTCAAAATTGATTTACCATGGCAACAGGTAAAAGGATGAATCGTTATTAACACAATGTTGATAACGATACCTTTCCGTTATAAGCCTAGCTTTGTACGTTGGTATGTTGCCTTCCATGTATGTCTTCCTTGAAGACGTTTAATGTACCAATAGGCACAATGCCTTGTGGTACAACAACCAGTATCCAAAATAGTTATTATACATGGAATCCATTTTGGACTCATGGCACTTTGCCAAAATAGGGAGTTGATACCTTGTATCATTTCCTCGTACGTAGTCGGTTGGTATTCCTCAATAAGATTTACATCTCTATGAGGTTAGATCAGAAACCCATACCCTAGGTGTTTTCTGACTCTATCTGATCTACCATGTTCTTGTGTATTCGAAGATTAATGGTACAGATTCATCATGATGAACTGTTTAGTTCCATTAAGGACTTCGTGCCTTGAATAGTATTACTCCGATTTTCATCGAGTATCACTACCCTCCCACTGACCACTGCATATCGGTATTCCTCTCAGGAAAACCGCATGGTGAGCAACAATCATATTGTTCTCATGTGAGATTTACAAGTACTATACTTAAGGTTTCCCTTAGGATAACCTATATTGGCACTTATCCAATTTGGGTCTTTTAGTTTGGTATCATCCAAAGGTTATGCCTGGCATACCCAAATTATTAGGAATGTGAAACCCCGTTTCTTTCCTGTTCATACCCTATATGATATCTGTCAAACAGATTTATATGGAACCTTATTCTAAATAAGTTTTGCACTGTTAATACATATCCTATTGAAGGAAACAGTAGCTCAGAGCGACTCGTGATAAACCTTATTATGTCCAACAAAATTCGGTTTTAGTTCGGACACACCGTCTAACTGACGTGTCTCGAGAGGAGTCCTCATATGAAAGAATACTGTACTCTTTCATTTATGTATGAAACTTAATGCTTAAGTATTTTCATTACGGTCTTACCGCGATGGTATAATACTATAGCCGATCTGTTTATCTACTTCGTGTCGAAACTCTAAAAGTTTCCGAATTGTGTTCTTCAAAAGAAACACATAACCATAACGTGATGCCACATCCGTTAAGGTCACGAAATATTCATGTTCACATCTAGCCTAGCTAGATATGGGCCCACTTATTTCACCATGAATAGGGCTAACAGATCGGTGGCTTTCACACTATTACCAAGTAAATAGTGTTTTAGGTGCTTTACCTAATAAACTAGATTCGCAGACCTTATTTGAATAGTCAAATCAGTCCTAGTACCCACTCTTCAAAAGTGTGGATATACGAGTCTCGTTTAATTGTGTCCTAGACAACAATGCCATAAATAAGTCTATTGATCAAATCAATTTGAGCTATTTATTTGTCATTTATATGTTTGAGATTTTATTATATTCAAAATATAAATTCTGTTATTTACATCTAATGTATTTATCTCAGTATCATCTTTATATAATAAAACACTTAGTGTTTTAGAATATAAAGGTTCACCGCAGTGGGTTAAACACTGATAAAGAGATAATGTTTCTAGTCAAACTAGTTACATTATAACAGTTCCTAATTTAAGTACACACCTAAAGGGTAGTTCCTAAACTTAGGTATCTACGGTCGAAACAGCGACTTTCGTCCCGTTTCCGATTCGCAGAGTAATCTCAGCTTGAAGTCAGTATCCTGCTCAAAGCAGATTCTGAACATCAATACATATATATTTTATGTTCCACACTAAGTATTTAAAATAATTTCAATACTAGTGTGAACATAACTTTGACAAACTTTTAAAGTTAGAGCCTCGCCCTTTCTTTAATTCCTTCGTGTCTTCCATATCCAAATGGTAGTCACTTGGGATATGTCAATTATCTTTTCAATATTTCACAAACCTTGGCCAAGCCTTGGGTTTTAGAATATCGAAATGATGTGCACCTTGTGCAACTTGCCCAATTGCAAACTTTAACTTTAAAATAGATTTATGTTAAGTATATTAAATTAAGCACTAAAGTCATCATCACATAAATCTTCCAAGATTTCATGCTCTACTTATTTTGCTTAATTTGGGGCGTAAGGTATAATAAGTTATTTTATCAAATAAAGTAACCTATTATTTATTCCCAATTTGAAAATTAAATCATTTAAAATATTTTAATCCCAGATTATATTTTAAATATCCAACTTTTCAATTTCTTATCTTGATTACAATAGTCCAACTATTTAATCAACGATTAGTGGTACTATATATATTATAATGATTATAATAGTCCAACTATATAATCAAATATAATCCAAATTAATTAACCTCAATTACATTGATTACTATAATAATTATAAAATCAACTGTAAACTGAAATTAATTAATTCAAATATATTGATTAATATAATCCAATTATATATAATCAAGTATAATACAGTCCAACTGTTTATTAAAACAACAATTTAAATATTAGTCCAACTAACATTAATATTACGACGAAATAATTTAAATGAGCGAATATGGCGAGTAATTGAACGAATGTTGCAAATTCAATACTTGCCTCCCACTATTTTTCGTCGAGCCTCTAACCCTCTGTCGAGTACTCGGGAAACCGTGTTTCCTAGTGGGCTAGGATCCCGTTAAATATCACACAATCTTGACTTTGGCCAACAAATTGTATGATAATTAACTAGGTAGATCTCGAAGATCAATTGGATCTCATCCAACTCCTAGATCCAGTAGGTGGACATCCAAGTCCCAAACATATATCTACTATATGCCTATATATCGAATATATACCCTAACCTTTTTCCTCTGAATCAACTAGGCCTTGGCTTTGGCACAACAAACCTAGTGATCCCAGTCAAGCGCGGACCCATTGACATGGAAGCTTCGTAATCAATGTCAATGGACAAGAAGTGGTCTTGACTTTGGCCAACAAACCACAACTTGGACACGACACCGATATGGAACAAAGCCTCGTGATTAAAAACACATCTTTGACGGACAAGGGCTTGACTTTGGCCAACAACCCCTGCCAATCTCGGATCTTGAGTAAGAATCACTCAATGGAAGGAAAATAAACGCTTGATATTTAACGAGGGTTTTTCGCGTGCAATTGGCTACCAATTAATTATCTTTTAAGGTCTCATCATCATACACCCTTAAACATGCATTCTAAATACATAATAAGCGAGTATGAAAGTAAATAAAAATGATATGCGGATGGATACTTACATTGATCCTAGATCAAATCTCTCCCTTTCTCACTCAAGCTAGCACTTGTACTACTTCTACCCGTTACACTACACTTTAAAGAAACCTCATTTACATTGAGGGGAATAGATGAGAAGAGAATACAAAGAGAATAGAGGTGATAAGGCTGGACTCGCAGGTCCAATTTAATAAATCGAATTTATTACAACAATTTCTAAAATTGCCCCACCCATCTAATATCCATCCGATATACATTATTCATGCATCACAACCATGTATTCACTCATATAAGCATGCTATCAATCAATCTAATCAAATTAATTAATCTGATAATTATGTGATCATCCAATGTTCAAACAACGATTTGATTTTGTTCGAGTCAAACTCGTTTTTGCGAATAAGTACTTAAAGTACGAATTCCAGAATTAAATTAAACTACACAATTAAATCCAATTCAATTTGTATTTAATTCTAATTCACTATTTAATTCCAAATTAAATAACACACTTTAGTAATAACCCTTTTCGACTTAAATTCCAAATTTAATCGCTACGGGTCACAAGCCCGATTAACGTCCAATGTCAACTTAATTAAAGTCAATGGGCTTTTAATTAATTTCTTAAGGCGTGGACTTTTGGTCAACTCGGGTCAACCTGCAACCAAAGTCCAATCCGGGATTTACCCCATAAGCCTTTAAATTAATTTTGGCCCATTAGACCCAATTAATTACAAGGTCCATTAGTTGCATTTGGGCTTATGGTTAAGGTTTTGGGCCCAATTGGATCCAATCCATTTGGCCTAAACCCAACTTGATAAAATCAAGCCCAATAGGCCCAATTACAATATTAGAAGCCCAAATCCATTTAAGGCCTCAAATAATTAAATTACATAAATCCAATTTAGCAATTTAATTACTTAAAGTGCATTACATGATTAATCAACTAAATCAACATTTCCAAAACACTAAATTAGTCCAATTAATCATACTCAATTATCATCATCATATGTCCAACACATTTTGATTAAAATCAAACCCATTACATGCTCACTTTGTTCTCGGCAATAAGGTTAATTACATGTCCGATTTGTTTCAATCCAATTAAAAACAATTCGACATTAAATCAATATACCCTAATGTTTTCAACACATCCAATGTTTCAAAAAATCAAAATTCACCAAGAACACAAAGGGGGCAAACTCTCGGCCAAGATAAGATTTTGGGCAAATTTGTTCCAAACCAAATTTGATCAAATTGATCCAACCAATCATCAATTTAAATACATTCAAGCATACTTTATGATCCAATTTCATAATTGCATGCTCAATTTCATTTTACCCAATTTCAAGTTTCATGACATACTTTCAAAATTGGGGAAATTTGTTCCAAACAATATTTAATCAAATTGATCCAACAATCATCAATTAAACAAGTATTAAGCATACTTAATCATCCAATTTCATAATTTCATGCTCAATTTCATTTTATTCCAATTTCAAGTTTCATGACATACTTTCAAAATTGGGGAAATTTGTTCCAAACAAATTTAATCAAATTGATCCAACCAACCAATCATCAATTAAACATGTATTAAGCATACTTAATCATCCAATTTCATAATTGCATGCTCAAATCAATTTTACCCAATTTAAAGTTTCATGACATACTTGGCAATTTGGGGATTTTCGTCCAATCGAATTCAATCCAATTGATTCCGCAATCGACGTTAAATCATCATCCCGAATGATTTCCAACACTTCCAATTGTCAAAATCAAAAATCCCAAGACATTAAAGAACATTACATATTCGGCCAAGGAGGAAAATTTGGGGAAAATTGATCCAATCATATTTTCTTCAAATTGACCTAATCAATCTTCAATTCAAACACAATTAAGCATACAAATCCATCCAATTTAATTTATCATGCTCAAATTCAAGTTTGCCCAAATTTTAGCCCTAACATTTTTCATGCTTTTAACCTAAGCTCTTGATGCCATTGTAGGAGTTTCTATAGGTCCCAAGATCAAAACTCAAGCATGAATCATAAGCGAATACAACGACGGAAGTGCGGAATACTTACATCGAGCGGTGAGAGACGATTTGGCAACAAAAACGAACTGAAATTCTGCTCATGTTGGCCGTGAACTGCTGTGTGTGACAGTGGCTGAAATGGGCTGCTGTTTTTGGCCATTTTGAACATAAAAAACGAGCTCCAAGCTTCATCAAAACGTTCCTTGCTCATGGGTATACTTCCCTTATCACCTGGCATGATCCCGGAGTGTGCTAGCACTCTTGTTTTGCCACAAAACACACTTGCTTCCCTCCATTTCTTTTGTTATTTTCGGCAGTTCATGCCTCACAAAAACCAGAAATGGCGTGAGAGAAGAGAGGAGAAGAAGAGGAGAGAGAGGAGGGAAAATGGAGAGTCAGTATGTATACGGTTTTGGTGGAACTTTATGCATCAAATGCATTTGAATTTCATTTGAAATTCATTTCAAACACATTTGGGTTTAATTCCCAACCACACACATCACCTTTTAAAAATCCATTAAATAGCCTCACCTACTTACATTGAGAATAGAGACAATGTATCATCCCATAAAGGTGACTAGATACATCCATCAACTAGTCGTGTCAAGTAATGAGACTTCGATTCGCTGTGATTTGCGGGTCCCACTCGTTTCAAAATACGAATGTGTCCGCAAACACTTTCGGGCTCAATTTCGCTAATTCCGAATTAACGAATTTCCGTCGCGACGAGAACTAAATAATTACGCCTAGCGAAATCATTATTCACGTCGCTAACGAATTAATTCTAAATTAATTCGCTCGCCCGAATTAAAATCTAATTTTAATTCCGCGTCGAAATCTAATTTCGTTTAATATATCAAATATATTAATTCCTCGATTAATTCCAAATCAATGTTTCTCTCTCTTCAATTGATATTTTATCCTAGATAAAGTGTCTCCGAAATTAATCCCAGATTAATTTCTCTCTCATCATATTAATCCCAGATTAATATAAGTGCGAGTCATACGTCATCGGTGAATCTTTGGGAAGCGACCCATGAGATCCCCAAATATGTTGGCAGTAAATACGATCGTCGGTGTATCCGAATCACGTACGTACCAAGTACTACGTTCTACCGATTTACGAGACAAGGTCGACTCCTAGCAAAGCACCAAGTCTTCCCAATTCTCCGGACATATTCTCATAAGAATATTAAGATCTGTATCAAGCATAGTATACCATTGTATTGTGCATATCGGCCCAGTATCGGATAGTCACGTGCTAGGCCTGGGGCTGGATAAGTGTCTACCCTGTACGAAGCACATGTCGGATGTCTGGTAACTAGTCTCTATAATCGGATATACATGACCTTGTCATAATATCCCGATGGCCGCGCAGCACTTAAGAGCACTAATACCGTATCCTGCGTGACATCATCTCCACTATGACTGGAGTGATACTTCCGTCTTGACATCACATCCAATACACTACGACTCTCTGATAAACCCAGAAGTGGTGTACGCAGAACCGGTTAAAGCCTGTACTACCAAGACCAAAGTCTATCGATTATCGTAAGTATTAGCGATGTAAGTCTCAGGTTAAGACTATACACACCTACCTTGATTTCGGCCTCCCATAGACACATAGTCATAATACCAATGGGATTCCGAAGGGTCTATCCAGAGCGAAGCTGTTTCCCGTACCATCGGTGAAACACGACCTCCTATCGCACTTGCATAAGTCTCCAACACTTATATATATGAGAACTATGCCGTTGTGCCCTCACAACGTGCACAAGTGCAATACTAGCCTATTCCGCATTATCGATGTCCAGTCTCGATAATACTCCGGCTAGGGATATTTAATGATTAATCCTTCGGGGACTGATACTGTCTCATATCATTCTCAGTCCAGGAACTAATCATAGGGACCTCTCTTCATTTATATATATCTATGGTGATCTAATCACAAATGATGAGAGTGCAATTTCCTTGTCACATAGTTAATTTGCTACAACAACACAATGATCTGTGCAAATAGTGACGCTATGGGTCATTTTGTCTAACACTCCATCTATTGGGTGATTCAAGGTTAATGTTGATTCTTCGATTAATCATGAGATAGATTTGGGGGTCTTGGAGTGGTGGTCAGAAACAACAATGGGAAAGTGGTGACAGGGTCTGTCAATGGAGGATATTTCAAGGATGATGTGGAATAACTTGAAGCAGAAATCATTGCCTAAGGAATTAAGGTTACTAAGGAAGCCAAGTGTTTCCCTTTTATCATCGAATCTGACACTTTAAATGTTATAAATTTAGTGCTAGGTAAAACATCTAGTGCGAAAGAGATTCACTGGTTGATCAAAGGAATTCAAGATTCTATTTCTAGATTGGAGCAAGTAGTAATTCAGTTGAGTCTCAGAGTATATAATTATCACGCTCATAGGCTAGCTAGACTAGCTTTTTCATACTATTGTTGTAGTTTTTGGAAGGAGATTTACCTTTTTTTTATTGTAATCCTTTTTTTACGAATGCATTTCAATTCACTGGTTGATCAAAGGAATTCAAGATTCTATTTCTAGATTGGAGCAAGTAGTAATTCAGTTGAGTCTCAGAGTATATAATTATCACGCTCATAGGCTAGCTAGACTAGCTTTTTCATACTATTGTTGTAGTCTTTGGAAGGAGAATTTACCTTTTTTTTATTGTAATCCTTTTTTTACGAATGCATTTCATTTTTTTTAAAATAAATGTATGTACATGTATGTATTTATAAGGAAATATATCAAAAAACAATTGAGTGACGACGAGTACAAACTCCAACAAACACTACCTTCAAAAAATAAACAAACACTACCTTTAAAAAATAAAAAACTCTTATACTAATTAAATTAATGTTCTTTAAAAACAAAACCTCGCATCATGAGGGCAACCACTTAATTATACAAATATTATTGTATAAATTGAATTGATAGCTTATTTAATACAAAAGGATTCGGTTGAAAATTAAAAGTAGTTAATGAAAATACTTATGTGAGCCTTATTGTTAGTTCCATTTTTATTGGCAATGTCTGTGACAAAATAAGTTCAATTGAGTTGTAATAAGTCTTGAAGAACTTGGAACAATTGGACTGGTTTTTGGCAAAGCTGGAGCATTTTTGTTAGTGATGCGTTCGTTGCAGCGTTCGAACGTGTGGCGTTAGGGGAATGTTCTCTGTTGGGTTCAAATAAAAGCTTCTAGAGAGCAAACGTTTGAGGTACGTTCGAGGAAGTGTTCGAAAGAAACATTCCAGAGAGCAAGCGTTCGTGGTGCGTTCGAGTAGCGTTCGAACGAGTCTTTCCAATAGGCACATGTTCGTGGTGTGTTCGAGTAAATGTTCGTATGCGACTGCGATCTGAATGAGGTTTTTTCCCTTTTTATCTTTTAAAAACCCTAGATTTACACCCTACCTATAAATAGAACATGTTGCCACATTCCCCAAGCGTTGAAACACAAATCCCTTGAGCCAAAATTTCTCAAAGCTATCAACCTTCTTTGATTCCACCATTGAAGACTTCTTTCATCTTCTTGTATTCTTTGTTAATGGTGAGAATCACTCTTTGATAAACCTTCAACACAACCCAACCCGAAATTCCTAATCCTTCAGAGTTCTTTAGGAGGAAGTTTGGTAGTCAGAGTTCCGGCGTTAAGAGTTGCAGAGACAATCCGCTTAGAGACTTCAAAGGTTTCAAAGAAAACTTTGGGGTACGGGCTTGAACAGTTCCTTGAGTTCTTGCAGTCTAAAGGTTATTGAGTCGGTGGAGTTACCACCATAGGTCTTGACCATCGCTGTAAGTTTTTCTCTATTTAGTGGATTGGGCTGATAGCCGAGATACCCAGAGTGGTTTTTTACTCGCACGAGTTTTCCACTTCGTCACTAAAATTATTGTGTTGATTTTGTGTGATTGATTTTATTTTCAGCATTATAATAATTGTGTTAATATTGTGGTTGTTTGTTGAGAATCCATAGTGACAATAGTTAGGACTTGTCTTGATTAGTGTGATAATTTTTTATAGGGTCAGAACCTTAGGAGAAACTTGAAATTTCAATTGGTATCAGAGACTGAACTCGATCCTTGACCCATTAGTTATAGATCGTAGTCAACCCTTAAATTGTCCGCCATTTTTTGATGGCACTGAATATTTACATTGAAAGGTTTGTATGAGAGCGTTCCTTAAGTCCTTATATGAGAGAGTCTTGATGACAGTAGAATACTGGTGGAAATCTCCCGTAATTATAGTTGATGGGGTCTCTTCCCCTAAAGATAAATTGACTTGGACCAATGACGAATTTGATGCTAGCAATAAGAACAGTAAGGCAGTTAATGCCATACATGGTGCTTTTTGTTCTGCTGAATTTAGGAGAATTTTCATGTGTGAAATAGCCAATGATGCTTGGGACATCCTGCAGACTGTCCATGAGGGTGCAATGTCTGTTAAAAATAATAGACTCCAGGATTTAGCTACTAGGTTCGAGGTCGCCCAGATGAAAAATGATGAGACCTTTGATGAGTTCTACGCTGAGATTAACGATGTCGTTAACTCAAGCTTTAACCTAGGCAATAATATCCCTACCAGCAGGATAGTTAGGAAAATCCTTAGATCTCTGCATGATAAGTTTCTACCCAAGATCACCGCCATCGAGAAGAGTAAGACCTTAATCAGCTTAAATTTGATGACCTCGTAGGAAAACTGCAGGTTTATGAGAAGAAACTTCCTGGTTACAAAAAGCCAAAAACTATAGCGATGAAGATCGCGAAGGAAGTTGCTCATGATCCATCTAATGATAATGATGATACCCTCACATATCGTGATTTAGCCATGTTTTTAAAGAAGTTTAAGAAATTTCATAAGCTGAAGAAGAATGGTTGTAGCAGTAATATGGAAATGGAAGATAAGCCTAGAGAGAGTAGGCACAGTATAAGGGAGTCTAGAGAGGATAAGGGTAACAAACCCCGAGCTATCCAATGTCATGAGTGTGAAGGTTATGGGCATATTCAACCTGAGTGCCCTACATACCTTACGGTTAAAGGTAAGAGATCCATGGCAGCCTCTCTTAGTGATTCAGAAGGTGGCTATACTTCTGATGAGTCTCCTAATAATAAGAGCAATTTTATGGCCTTTGATGCCAGTGGGTCTGGTGAGAGAGAGGATATTGTTAGTGATGCTAATTCGGAATTCTCTCACGTTGAGTCTATTAATGAGGATAGTCTTCAGGTAGCTTATGTCGAACTATTTAATGAGAGTTTAACTATTAAGAAGACTAATATAGAGGTCAATAATAGGCTGAACAAGTAGAGCTAGAAAAGAAAGAAGCTCAAGCTAAGTTTGAGCACAGTCTTGTGATGAATGATGACATCGAGAAGAGGAACAGAGGCCTAATTGATAGGGTCCAAACTTTAGAGGCTGAACTTGAAGATGTCAGAACCCAGTTGTCTGTATTTTCTAGTGGGAATAAAAAAAATGGACCGTATGTTAGGTATTAGCTTTGAGCCTAACTGTGATAAGGCTTCATCTTTTAAAGGTGTGTCTGTCTCTATTAAATATGATTTAGGTAAGAAACCTGTTGATTGCTATCATGTGATTCCTCCGTTTGTTCCTCATCATGTGTCCCAACCTCGATCTAGAGGTGTTGTGAGTAAACCTCACTCTCATCCGAGGTTTGTGCATGTGTGCCATCACTGTGGCAAGGCATGACACATTAGGCCTAAGAGCTTAATGTTGCACAAATAAAATAAGAGGCCTAAGAGCGTGTCATCTAGATTTACTACTTCAAATCTGGTTTCTCAGGTTTCTACGCTAACAAAACTAACGCAATATCTTAGTGAGAAAATTGTTGTATTGACTCGGAACTCTCAAGTGGAAGAGATTCCTAAGAAAGTTTTGTTAGTGTTCCTAGAACATGCCAAGGATCTAATAAGCATGTAAAGGTGTTCATAAATTCAAAATAAGTTGTGAATATACTTACAATTAACGGATTTGAGCTTTAAAATTTTGAGAAGAAGAACTCCAAGATCCTTCCTTTGTTGATGATTCCAACTCTTGAGTAAGTTTCCCTATCACCTTAATTGATTTCTCCAAGTGCTAGCTTTGTTGATTTTGCAACAAAATCAAAGAGAGGGGAGGAGAAGCTAGTTCACGCCCATGGTGAGAGTATTAGGGTTTTTCATTTTCCAAAAAGTGTTACAAGTGTGAAGTGTGTGAGAGAGAGAGAGAAGGCCTTTTTGGTTTTGTTAAAGGGTTTTACCCTTTTACCCAAAACCATGTAGTTGGGGTAATTTGGTTTCACCTAAACCAAGTGGTTGGAAAGTAAGTGGTTTTGGCATAAATGCCAACCACTTTCCAACCACCACTTCACATGTGTGACATGTGTGAAGTGGGCCCCACCATTTTGAATTCAAAACTCAAAATGTCTCTACGAACATTTGTCGCGGTTTGGTTCCGTTTAATCCGATTAAACGAACTTTCGTCGCTAAATAATTAAATCTAATTTAATTAAATAACGATGCCTCACAAATATATTACGAACGTCGTTTACGAATTAATTCTAAATTAATTCGTTCGTTCGTATTAAAGTCCGACTTTAATTTCGTAACGAAATCCAATTCATATTAATATATCCGATATATTAATTTTAGCCCATACGAATAAATTAAATAGAAAAATCAAATTTAACCATTAAATTTATTTTACCGATTAATTCCAAATTAATCGCGTTCTCTCTCTTCCGAACACATTTAATCCCAGATTAAATAATACCTCAATTAATCCTAGATTAATTTTCTCTCTCTTAATTAATCCCAGATTAATTCTCTCTCGTAATTAATCCCAGATTAATTCTAATTTAAATCAACTATCATCGGTGAATCTTGGGAAGCGACCCAAGAGATCCCTTGATATGTTGGCAGTAAATACGGTCAGCGGATTATCCGAATACGTACGTACCTCGTACCATGTGCTTACCGATTTACAAGATATGGTTGGCTTCTAGCAAAGCACCGTGCATACCCAATTCTCCAGAAATATTCTTACTGGAATATATAATCTATGTCAGGCGTAGTATATGTAGTATTGCGTATTGCGATCCAGTATCAAATGTCACGTGCTAGGCTTGGGGCTGGAATGTGTCTTCCCCGCACGAAGCACATGTCAGATGTCTGGTAACTAGTCTCTATTATCGGATATACATGACCTAGTCATAATATCCCGATGACTGCAGTACTTAAGAACCCTAGTACCGTATCCTACGTGGCATCATCTCCACTATGACTGGAGTGATACTTCCGTCTTGACATCACACCCAATACACTGCGATTCTTCAATATACCCAGTAGAGGCGTACACAGAACCGGTTAAAGCCCTGGATGACCAAAACTAAAGCATACCGATTGTCGCAAGTATTAGCGATGCAAGTCTCAGGTTAAGACCAAATACACCTACCCTGATATCGGACTTCCATAGACACATAGTCATACTACCAATGGAATTCCGAGGGGTCTATCCAGAGCGAAGCTGTTTCCGCACCATCGGTAAACACAACCTCCTATCACACTTGCATAAGTATCCAATACTTAAATATATGAGAACTATACCGTTGTGCTCCCACAACGCGCACAAGTGCAATACTAGTCTATTCTGCATTATCGATGTCCAGTCTCGATAATACTACGACTAGGGATATTTAATGATTAATCCTTCGAGGACTGATATTGTCTCATATCATCTCAATCCAGGAACTAATCATAGGGACATCCTATCATTTATACATCTAGGTGATCTAATCACAAATGATAAGAGTGCAATCTCCTTGTCACATAGTTAATTTGTACAACAACACCATGATCTGTACAAATAGTGACGCTATGGGTCATAATTGTCCAATAATCTCCCACTTGGCCTATAGCCAGTCACTCGAGTGTCATACACTCGAACTTTGTACGGTTCGCTCAAACTGCTGAGGAAAGGCTTTCGTCAGTGGATTTGTATGATTATCGTCTGATGTAATTCATTCGATCATCACATCGCCACGATGTATGATCCGAACGAATTAGATGAATAGTCAAAAATATATATCTGGATCGTTGATAGACCATTAATTCTTTAGCATGTGCTGACGCCTAGCTCAGCTGCTAATATAACTATATCTAATCTAATTAGATTTATCGTCGACCCAAATGGCTTCTATTGTTGCCTCAGCAGCAGCAATAACCCGCATTTGTTGTTTATTCGGTAACAGCATCTTGCTTGGAAGATTTCCAGCTTACTGTACCGTTATTCAAATTGTATAGTACCGTTTAGCGACTTAAAGTCATTTTATCGGTTAGGAAACTTGCCGCTGTGATCCCAGTCACTTCAAGTTCTCATTCTCCATAGTTTAAACATCAACCTTAGTTCTCTAAGATACTAACGGATGTTCTTAATATCAATCCAGTGACTATCACTTGGATTGACCTGTTTGTGAATCCATATGCTCAAAGCATATGAGACACCAGGTTGCGTACATTTTTCAATGTACGGGTTCTGGCAGAGTGTCAATAACCTCTAGATCTAACTCAGTAGATCTTTATTCCTAGAATAAAGGTTGTTACTCCCAAGAATTCTACGGAGAATTTTAATGAAAGCCAAGCTTTCACCGATCGTAATATGGGAATATCATTTCCAAGAAATGACATATCATCATTAATTAGGAAATCATTATCAGTGTGCTCCCACTAACCTCCTTATATACACAAGAATCATTTCGTTTTGAATTAAGTCATACACCATTATGATTACATCAAAACGTTAGTTCAAAGAACGTAATGCTTACTTTAATCCTCTATGGATCGAATAACCGCAAACCTTGTTTGCTAGTTTTGGTGCGACAAAGCCGCCAGGATGTTGTAAACATCCTCCAAAGGTTTCCTTTTCAGGAAAGCGATTTTTTGGTTCAGCTGCCATATTCATAAATGAAACATGCAGCATCAGCAAGCATTATCCAAATGGATTTAACGTGGCAACATGTAAAAGATTTCGTTGTAATCAACACAATGTTGATAACGATACCTTTCCACTACAAGCCTAGCTCAGTACGTTGGTATGCTGTCATCCACGTATGTCTTCCTTGAAGACTTATATGGTACCAATAGGCACAATGCCTTGCGGTACAACAACTAGTGTCCAAACATAGTTGATATACATGGAATCCATTTCGGACTCATGGCACTTTGCCATGATAGGGAGTTGATACCTTGTATCACTTCCTCATACGTAGTCAGTTCGTATTCCCCAATAAGATTGACATCTTTATGAGGTGAGATCAGAAACCCATACCCAGGTTATTTTCTGACTCTCTCCGACTTACGCGGTTCTTGTGTATTTGAAGATTACTGGTACAGTTTCATCCTTGATGAACTGTTTGTGTTTCATTAATGACTTGGTGCCTTGAACAATATAACTCCGATTTTTCATCGAGTTTTACTATCCTCCCACTTACCACTGCATATCGGTATTCCTCTTAGGAAAACCGCATGGTGAGCAACAATTACATTGTTCTCAAATGAGTTGTATAAGTAATATACTTTGGTTTCCCTAGGATAACCTACAATTGGCACTTATCCAATTTGGGTTCTAGTTTGGTATCATCCAAACATATGCCCAGCATCCCAAATCTTCAGGAGTGAGAAAACATAGTTTCTTTCCTGTTCATATCTAATATGAAATCTGTCAAACAGATTTTCATGGAACCATATTCAAAATAAGTATTGCGCTGTTAAATGCTTATCCTTTGAAGGAAAATGGTAGCTCATAGCGACTCATGATTAACCTTATCATGTCCAACAAAATTTGGTTTCTCCGTTCGGACACACCGTCAAATTGACGTGTTCCGGGAGGAGTCCTTATTGAAAGAATACTATACTCTTTCAAGTATTTTAGAAACTTATTGCTTAAGTATTTTCATCATGGTCAAACCGTGATGTTTTAATACTTATCCGATCTGTTCGTCTATTTCGTGTCGAAACTCCAAAAGTTTCTGATTTGTGTTCTTCAAAAGAACACAAACCATAATGCGATGCCACATCCGTAAAGGTCACGAAATATTCATATCCACCTCTAGCCTAGCTAGACATGGGCCCACTTACGTCACTATGAACAAGGGCTAATAGATCGATGGAACTTACATTTTTACCAAGTAAAGGTGTTTTAGGTACTTTACCTAATAAACTAGATTCGTAGACATCATTTGAATGGAATCAAATCCGTCCTAGTATCCACTCTTCAAAAGTGTGGATATACGAGTCTTGTTTAATGTGTCTCAGACAGCACTGCCACAAATAAGTCTCATCTGATCAAATCAATTTGAGCTACTTGTTTGTCATGTTATATGTTTGAGATTTATTTATTCAAAATATAAATATTGTTATTCACATCTAATGTGTTTATCTCAACATCATCTTATATAATAAAAAACACTTTAGTGTTCTAGAATATAAAGGTATACTCACAACGAGTTATACTCGATATAGAGATAATATTTCTAGTCAAACTAGTTACATTATAACAGTTTCCTAATTTAAGTACACACCCAAAATGGTAGTTCCTAAACTTGGTTATCTACGGTTGAAACAACGACTTCGTCCCGTTTCCGATTCGCAGATTAATCTCAATTGAAGTCAGTATCCTGCTCATAGCAGATTCTGCACACCAATGCATATTTATGTATCACACTAAGTATCTAAAATCCAATTTAAATACTAGTAGTGAACATATTTATGACAAATATATTTGAAGTCAGAACCTTGTCCTGTCTTCTATTCCTTCATGTCTGCTTTGTCCATACGGCAGTCATGCTTCAATGACCCCGTTTGCCACAAGTTAGGCAGACATCTTGGGATATGTCATTTATCTTCCTAGAAGATTATAATGATTTTGCCTTTGCCCTTTTCATATTCTAGAAGTCTTTGGCCAAGCCTTGGCTTCTAGAATATCGAAGTAGGGTGCGCCTTGCGCTTCTTGCCTTATTGCAAACTTTGACTTTGGTCTCTTGAGAATAGTCATTAACTCTCCAAGAGTTGTTTATTGCAATTCAATACTTCTAAGATCTAAGAATAGATCTATGAAGATCCTTCAATTTCATTATCATACTTTAAGGATCTAATCCTTACTTCTGATTAAGAAATTAAGGAGTCATTATGGCAAGCATAATGGATTAAGCATTAAAGTTTTCATCACATGAATCTTCCAAAGATCATGTTCTACTATTTGCTTAACTCCGGGCTTAGGCCTAAGATGTTATTTTATCAAATAAAGTAAACTTCTTAGTTTCAGGACATCCTGAAATTATTCCCAATTTGAAAATTAAAGTCTTCTAAAACAATTTCTCTAGGATAATGTTTCAAACACTAATATTTCAATTTAATCTTGATTCTAATAGTCCAACTATTTAATCAACGATTTTTCTAAGTAATGTACTATAGTCATAACTTATTATATGTAATATTATATATTAGTTATATTAAATTTTATTGGTTAAAATCAATATTATTGTATAATCAATATATAATATATCATTATAAATGATTGGTAAAATCCAAATATATTGATTACTATAATCCAATTATATAATCAACTATAATTTAAGGGTAAAATTCAAATATATATTGATTACTATAATCCAATTATATAATCAACTATAAATGAAGTAGTTTGAATACAGTCTAACTGTTAATTAAAACAACTATTAAATATTAGTCCAACTAACATTTAATTTATTTGACGAATGATATTTGATTGAGCGCGTATGGCAAGTATCTAAACGAAATTGCAAATTTAATTCTTGCCTCCCACTATTTTTCGGCGAGCCTCTAACCCTCTGTGGAGTACTCGAGAAACCTAGTTTCCTAGTGGGCTAGGATCCCGTTAAATAACACACAATCTTACTTTGGCCAACAAATTGTATGATACTTAACTAGGTAGATCTCTAAGATCAATTGGATCCCATCCAATTCCTAGATCCAGTAGGAGGACATCCAAGTCCGAAACATATATCTTATATATGCCAATATATCGAATATATTACCTAACCTTTTTCCTCTGAATCAACTAAGCCTTGGCTTTGGCACAACAAACTTAATGATCCCAGTTAAGCGGAACCCATTGACATGGAAAGCTTCGTAATCAATGTCGATGGACAAGAAGTGATCTTGACTTTGGCCAACAGATCACAACTTGGACAAGACACCGATATGGAACAAAACTCTCATGATTCAAACACATCTGCAATTGACAAAGGTCTTGACTTTGGCCAACAAACCAATGCCAACTTTGGATCTTGAGTAAGAATCACTCAACAGAAGGAAAAACGCTTAATATGTTTTGAGGGTTTTTCGCGTGCAAATTGGCAACCAATTTATTATCTTTGTTAAGGTCTCATCATCATACACCCTTAAACATGCATTCTAGATACATAATAAAGCGCGTATAAATAAATAAATTAATAATGATATGCGGATGGATATGTCACAAATTATTCCTAGAACAAATCACTCTCTTCCTCTCCCCGGCTAGAACTATTCTAACTTCTACCCAATTACTTAAGAAACCTCATTTACATTGAGGGGAATAGGTGAGAAGAGAAATACAATGAGAAAATAGATAAAAGGCTGGACACGCAGGTCCAATTTAAATAAATTCTAAATTTATTAGAATTTCCAAAATTGCCACCGCCTTCTAATATCCATCCGATATACATTATTCATACAACAAATTCATGTATTCATACAAATCATGTTATTCAATGAATCTAATCCAATTAATTAATGATCATCCAATGTTCAAAACAACGATTTGATTTGCACGAGTCCAACTCGTTTAAGAATAAATACTTAAAGTACATATTCTTGAATTATATCGAACTACAACTTTAAATCCAATTTATTTGTATTCAATACTAATTCCAAATTTAATTCCAAATTAAATATTTACACTTATTATAAGCCTTAAAGACTTGGATTCCAAATCCAATCTTAATGTGTCTCAAAAGCCCAATAACATCCAATGTCATTTCAATTAAAGTCCAATGGGCTCTTAATTGATTCTTAAGGCATGGGCTTTGGCCATAATGGATCAAACCCAAAATGCCAAGGCCCAATAGGAATCACCATATTGCCAACAAATCAATTTAGGCCCAATTAAATTCTTTAAAGGGCCAAGTGATGTATTTGGACTTTATGGAATTGGTTTTGGGCCCAATTGGATCAATCCAAAAGTCCAAAACCAAACTTAGTCAAACCAAGCCCATTAAGCCCAAATACACACTTTTAGCCCAATTCTTAATTAAAGGCTTATTAACATAATTATAATATTCCAAATATCACAATTACTTTAATTAAAGTGTATTAGCCATGATTAATTAATTAAACTCAATATTTCCAAAATACCAATTACTTAATTAATCATGCTTAATCCATCAATTCATGCTCAACACAAATTGAAGCCAAAACACATCATTTCATGCTCAACACAAATAAAATCCTAAATTCATCATTTCATGCTCAACAAGCTCTTTGATTTTAACATAAACTTTATTGACTTTGATTCCAATCCAATCAAACCAACAATCAACATTTAAACATGCATTTAAACACATCATTTCATGTTACAAAAATCAAAAAACTGCAGTCCACTGCCTAGTCATATTCGGCCATGCTAAGATTTTTTTAATTTTTGATCCAATCAATTTATTTCAAATCTAATCATGCACAACTCTAAGTTAACATAATCTAAGCATGCTCAAATCATCAATTTGAAGAAATCATGCTCAAAACATAAAAGCCCCAAATTTTAGTCTCATTAACCCTAAAATTTTCATGCTTAAACCTGGCTCTGATACCATTGTTAGTGTTCCTAGAACATGCCAAAGATCTAATAAGCATGTAAAGGTGTTCATAAATTCAAAATAAGTTGCGGAATATACTTACAATGAACGGATTTGAGCGTTAAAATTTTGAGAAGAAGAACTCCAAGATCCTTCCTTTGTTGATGATTCCAACTCTTGAGTAAGTTTCCTTATCACCTTAGTTGATTTCTCCAAGTGCTAGCTTTGTTGATTTTGCAACAAAATCAAAGAGAGGGGGAAGCCTAGTTCACGCCCATGGTGAGAGTATTAGGGTTTTTCATTTTCCAAAAAGTGTTACAAGTGTGAAGTGTGTAGAGAGAGAGAAGGCCTTTTTGGTTTTGTTAAAGGGTTTTACCCTTTTACCCAAAACCATGTAGTTGGGGTAATTTGGTTTCACCTAAACCAAGTGGTTGGAAAGTAAGTGATTTTGGCATAAATGCCAACCACTTTCCAACCACCATTTCACATGTGTGACATGTGTGAAGTGGCCCCACCATTTTGAATTCAAAACTCAAAATGTCTCTACGAACATTTGTCGCGGCTTGGTTTCGTTTAATCCGATTAAACGAACCTTCGTCGCTAAATAATTAAATCTAATTTAATTAAATAACAATGCCTCACAAATATATTACGAACGTCGTTTACGAATTAATTCTAAATTAATTTGTTCGTTCGTATTAAATTCCGACTTTAATTTCGTAACGAAATCCAATTCATATTAATATATCTGATATATTAATTTTAGTCCATACGAATTAATTAAATAGAAAAATCAAATTTAACCATTAAATTTATTTTACCGATTAATTCCAAATTAATCGCGTTCTCTCTCTTCCGAACACATTTAATCCCAGATTAAATAATACCTCAATTAATTCTAGATTAATTTTCTCTCTCTTAATTAATCTCAGATTAATTCTCTCTCTTAATTATTCCCAGATTAATTCTAATTTAAATCAACTATCATCGGTGAATCTTTGGGAAGCGACCCAAGAGATCCCTGGATATGTTGGTAGTAAATACGGTCATCGGATTATCCGAATACGTACGTACCTCATACCACGTGTTTACCGATTTACAAGACATGGTTGGCTTCTAGTAAAGCACCGTGTTTACCCAATTCTCCAGAAATATTCTTACTGGAATATATAATCTATGTCAGGCGTAGTATACGTAGTATTGCGTATTGCGATCCAGTATCGAATGTCACGTGCTAGGCCTGAGGCTGGAATGTGTCTGCCCCGTACGAAGCACATGTCGGATGTCTGGTAACTAGTCTCTATTATCGGATATACATGACCTAGTCATAATATCCCAATGACTGCAGTACTTAAGAGCACTAGTATCGTATCCTACGTGACATTATCTCCACTATGACTGGAGTGATACTTCCGTCTTGACATCACACCCAATACACTGCGATTCTCAATATATCCAGCAGAGGCGTACACAGAACCGGTTAAAGCCCTGGACGACCAAAACTAAAGCATACCGATTGTCGCAAGTATTAGCGTTGCAAGTCTCAGGTTAAGACCAAATACACATACCCTGATATCGGACTTCCATAGACACATAGTCATACTACCAATGGAATTCTGAGGGGTCTATCCAGAGCGAAGCTGTTTCCGCACCATCGGTAAACACAACCTCCTATCACACTTGCATAAGTATCCAATACTTAAATATATGAGAACTATGACGTTGTGCTCCCACAACGCGCACAAGTGCAATACTAGTCTATTCTGCATTATCGATGTCCAGTCTCGATAATACTATGACTAGGGATATTTAATGATTAATCCTTCGAGGACTGATACTGTCTCATATCATCTCAATCCAGGAACTAATCATAGGGACCTCCTATCATTTATACATTTAGGTGATCTAATCATAAATGATAAGAGTGCAATCTCCTTGTCACATAGTTAATTTGTACAACAACACCATGATCTGTACAAATAGTGACGCTATGGGTCATAATTGTCCAACAAGTTTGGGTGAGGAAGCAAGATGATTTTCCTACTACTTTTGAATGTCTTAATAGGCATGATGAGAGTGCATTTCGATGTAACTCTTCTTAGAAGTTTCATATGTCTTCCCATTGCATGTGTGTGCGCGTGCGTGTGTTTTATGTTTTTGCACGTTTACCTTCTTTTCACTGCATATGGGTGTGTGTGTTGTTCTTTGTCTTATGTTCCTTGGTATATAGGATGAAAACCCGGACATAAATTTCATAGCCAATTCCGAATAGACGTTAGTATGATCTGCACTCGGGATACAACTCCACGTACAATTGGATATTGACAAGCCTTGTTTTGTCTTTACATTTTTTTGTATCAGTGTTAAAACTAAAAAATAAAAAATATATATAAATTTAAAAAGATCAAAAATATTTTTTGTGGCTTGTTCGAGCATGAAAAGCATATGCATGTGATCATGGTATGTATGATATATGGTTATGCATGTATAATATGCTTTTGTTTCTCTTGATGCTCTATGTGCATGAGTGTGTGTGATAAAAACTCTTGGTATATCTTGTGCTTGCACGTCACATACACCGTTTTATTTTGTCAAGGCTTGGTCGCATGTATGAGTTTTTGGACTAGCAATCTAATTTCTACCTTACTTTGTTCACTAAATAGTGTGACCCTTGACTAGATGACCTTGCTATCCCCTTGTAAAAGCAAAAAGAAATAAAATAAAATAAAAAAAAAAGAGAAATTTTACATGAGACTCAAGTGCAAAAGAGCCAATGGGACCAAATTCAAAAGATAAGGGCAAAAACCCTTCAATCAAAAGAGTTGTTATTTATGAGCTCATGATATTTATGGGGAAAATAATATAGCATGCAACAAATGTTGCTTATTTTCAGGTCCTAATGTTGCTGGGTTTGAACATGTATTTTTGTGGACTTGGTTTGTTAAGAAATGGATTTCTTTGGCTGTGTCCAGCTCATAAAATAAGGTTTTAAGCCTTGATTCGTTGTGCACTTAATTTTTCACGCTAGTGCTTGTTATGATTTGGTGTTTATGTCATATGCAAAAATGTTGTATTTAGCCAAACTTAAAATGATGCATATTATTTCATGACATAAACAGCTGAATACTGACTGGGTATCATTGTATTTGCTTGAAGTATTGTTTCGGTCAGTTTTAGATATAAAAAAAAAATACCTCATTGTGTGCTTGTGTGTGCTCATTGTCAATGCATACCATTTGTTTTGCATATCTATGGGTGTTTACTTCTTGTATGATTTTAAGCTAACTGTGTGGGCCTGTTAATGAGGGTAGTAAGTTCTGTTTCCAGATACTATTGCATGAGTTATCTCATGTTGTTTTTCCTGGTACCTTCATCCTTTGTCATTCCGTGACGAAAAGGGGGAGAGTAGATTAAGGGGCAGTAGTAGCTTAGAATATCTATTTGATATCTCTATTTTAAGGAGAGTTAAGATTAAGGGGTGAGAATGATATCTACTTGTACATGCATGAGTTTTATATCTGTTTAATTTTATTCTTGACAATCCAATGCTTTTCAAGTTATATTGTTGTTTGTGGATGTTTCAGGTAAACAGGTTTGTTGCAGAGGTGACATTGTTTTGAATACTACTTGGTTAGGTGTTAGATCGAGTCATAATGTAATAAGTCACTGTTTTGATAGTTGGCAGTTGGCTATTTTCTATTTGGGTCTATTACAGTAGTCTTTGTAATATGTAGTGTTTTGTCACGGAATGCCAAAGAGGGAGATTGTTAGTTCCATTTTTATTGGCAATGTCCATGACAAAACAAGTTCAATTGAATTGTAATAAGTCTTGAAGAATTTAGAGAAATTGGACTGATTTTTGGCAAAGCTGGAGCATTTTCGTTAGTGATGCGTTCGTTGCAGCGTTCGAACGTGTGACGTTAGTGACACGTTCTTTGTTGGGTTTGAACAAAAGATTCCAGAGAGCAAAGGTTCGAGGTACTCTGCTAGCATTCTTATCTAATCTGATTATGAAATTGTCAGGAGAAGCCAGTATAAGAATTCAATTTAATCCGCCCAATCTATATACTTTTTAGTTTTTACCGAATTGGATGGATTGAATTTCATCACCAGACAAATTTATTCATGCATCTAATAGTTAATTTTATAATTTAAAACATGTAAATAAAATATGAAATTAATTTAAAAAACCACTCTGTGAATAATTTATAAATTAAAAAAGAATATAGCAAGGCCCAAAGCGGCCCAAACACAACAGCCTTAACAACACCATACCAAATGAAGCGATATACTATATATATAGAGTAGGATATTGATTTCCCTGCGTTAGGTCTAAAATAAAACTTGTCTTCTGGAATCATCTCAGTACCGTTTTCGCTCATCTGATCGCAGCATGGATGAGGAGTTTGAGTTTGGTGATAAGGTCCCTCCCTCTTTTGATCGGATGGTATTTATGTTTTTATTATTTTAATTATCTCAAATTTAATCTGCTGATCTACGTTGATTTGATTTACGTTTCCCATAAGATCTAGCTGTTATTTGCAAATTATTTTATTGTTCTCACGTTGATCTCGTGTTTTTGTGCTGCATTTGTTGGAAATTCAGTTTTATTTACTTGATTGGATAATTGGACGTTGGGTTTCACGTTAAATTTCATCTTACGTTTAGATTTTGTCACAATGGAACGTTTGATTGAGATTACGATTATTTGATTTCTTTGAAATTTGATGAAATTATAATGAGATTAATTGAAATTAATTTTTGAATACTTTTGATATATGACAGTTTTTTTACTGTCATTGGAGTTGTTTGTTTATTTTTGTGTTTTAAATAATTTTGAAATATTATATTTTACTACTAAACATACTACTAAAGTTATATAAATCTAACATTTTTCTACTTTTTCGTTAATTGACATAGTTGACCACATGACCTTAGTGTTAAAATATAACGGTCAATTTAGATTTTGATGAAAAAGTAATAAAATATTATTTTGTCATAAATTTAATACTGAAATGTAATATTTCAAAAATCTTAGTATTTATTTATTTAATTGTTATTTTGATGTAAGTTTAATAGTAAAATATAAATAACCATTTATTTATTATGGTATTTTAATTGTAGAACGACCTAAGTTGACACTTGACACGTACAAAATTATATTTATTGAGCTGATGAAACTAAATAGATTCAAATTCTCTAGTTTTCTTTTATTTTTGTTATTTTTTAATATTATTTTTCTTTCTAGTAATATATTATGAAATAATCTAATTTGATGATTTATTTTTCATTCAAACCCCTCTCCTAAGAAACCAAATTTGTGTTTTCTTTATTTGTATTTTGGAGATTTTTGTATTTTATTGTAGAACTTGAAAAATTCGTATTTTTGGGAGGTGTCATTCTCATTCCATTGTTTGATTTAGAACGAATAGATTTAAGAGATGAGATAATTAAGGATACCCACCAGAAAGACTAATCCAATCCACAAGGATGCACCAGAAAATATGACATTTTTATTACTCCATATAGTGGAAAAAGTCTTTTTTTTGGTTTTGTTATGGTATTTTAATTTTCACAAAATTATGAATCCTATCCATGGGTCAATTACTCAAAGAAATTTTGGTGTTGGAAGAAATAGTTTCAAGAAGTATATGTTGATTCTAATTATTTTAGGTTGAACTTCATTTTAAATGGGTTGATTTTTTGTGAACTGAGTAAGCTTATCAATATTTAAATATGGCACGGAGGTGGTACGTTGTTGGTTTGTCGACGTATGTGGATTACAACCAAAATTTTAAAGTGGATACTTCAATTTTCTGTCTCGTCACTACACTTTTTATTGGACTTAGTTTTTCTGAATTGATCAATCATTATGTTTTTTATATTGATGTTTTGACTATGTTCCTACATAAGCTTGGTTCTTCTGAGTTCAGTTTAATAATTCTTGCTCAATTACAATTTAACTAATAAGTGTGTTTATGGGGGTAGTTGGTCCATGGTTTCAAAAAACTCTATCTGAGGCGCACCTTGAGGCTGTTGTCTCAAGCCGAATTTCAGTAGGCCCAACTCATGACGTCTCGAGTTGAGGCGGTGAGGCGAAAGCCTCTATCTAAAAGCTCTAAAGTTACTATTTTAAAAAATAAATAAATTAAAAATTATATAAGAGAGTTGAAAGTCGGGACAAAGAGTCTCAACTTGAGCTTCTTTATAGATTAAAAAGCTACAAAATACAAAATTTTGAATTTGAAATCCTAACTGGCCTTGTTGTTAACCGCATTGACAAGGTAACTTGAACCCATTGCTTTACTAAAAATGGCAAATAATTATTATCTTAAAAAATAACCAATATATATATTATATTTATTTATTAGTTATAATTTGTTATTAATAAATTTATTTATGATATGAATTATATATGATGATGACTATTATGAGAATGACACTTCAGTTATACACAAATGATAGCTTATTTAGAGATTAATGGTCATTTTATTTCATGAATCCATTTTGTTTAGTTTTGATGGATGCTTTTATGTGTTAGTTGATATAGATTTGTTGTGAATGATTTATTTAATGCTTTTAGTTTTTGTCATGTTCGGATCGAGGCTGCCGCCTTGACCGCTTAGAGGCTACCTGCTGCACTGCATATTGAGTTTTTGAACCTTGGGTTAGACGAATTGTGTCTGCTTTATTGGGTCAAGGGAAAGGCAGCAGAGAGCATGTGAAATCATCTGTGTTATATAATGCTTTGGGTTAATTATTCATTCAAAATTTATACACATGATGGAATTTGGGACATTATCTTTCTTGTGATGTAATAATGCCTTGGATAAATTTATCCACAGCTTTCGATCATACAATAAGATGATACCCCGTTTGCGATATGGAAGGTGATTTGATTGTCTATAATGTGTTAGTAGCATGTAAATGAACGTAGGACACAAAATTTCCCTCAGAATGAGATAAAATTTGGATTTTGCTTAGGTTCGCTTGGGGTTTGTCATCCATTTGTCGAACGACACTTTCTCATTATGTATGTGAACTAGAGGAGTCTTCCTGAAAACTTGTTTTTCCTGTTGCAGCTTTTATATGACATGAACACAGAGAAAATTAAGTTGTGTCATTACTCACCCTGAACTACTGTTCTTTAGAGTATTTCTAGATAAACTAATGTGGAGCACGGTTAACAGCAGTTCGGTGGTTAGGATTTCTTAAAATTGAATGACCCACAATTTAAATTTTAGGGTGTTGTAAAAAGATGTCAGCCATATGGTAACATTACAGCCCTGATGCTGGCACAATATCAATTGGTAAATGGAAGATGTTGACTGGTTGGTTTCATTTTCCTCTCTTGTTGTGTACTCATGGAACGTTACTTGCTTTAACGACAAACAGGGAAACTCGATTAAGGATGCTGGAGCAAAAGGGTTCAACCCAGGATTGATAGTGCTGCTGGTTGTAGGTGGCCTGCTGTTGGTGTTCCTTGTTGGCAATTATGCACTATACATGTATGCACAAAAGAGCCTTCCTCTGAAAAAGAAGAAGCCAGTCTCCAAGAAGAAGATGAAGAGGGAAAGACTAAAGCAAGGTGTCTCTGCACCTGGAGAGTAGAAATTTCAGATCTGGTTTTGGTTGTTCTCCTTGATGTTGATTGGTCGTGTTCAGAATTTTTTTCTCCAGATTTGGTGTCGTGAGAGTTCTTGCAGTTATTTTCACTATGTTTCTCGATACTTGTTAGAAAAATAACCTCATAATTATTAATTAAGAATGACCCTAAATTTGGGTTAGACTAAGTGGTTGAAAATGCTCTTTGTCAATCATATGCAGTTTATTTATCCTTTCATTTCATATACTTGTTTTATTGCTTAATTTTAAAGGGAAGTAGTATGCTTTCTGGAGTAAAATCTCGGTAACCCTATTAGAACAACTCCTAATGTCTTTCTAGCAATTTATAATTGATAGTAGTAAGGTATAATGTTGTGCTTAATATTAGAAACATTCAATTTTAATTAATGGTTTGTGCTAATATTAGAAACATACAATGTCAATTAATGGTTAATGCCTTAATGGTGAATGCTACTCATGGGTCATGGCTGTGTGATTTTGAGCCAAATATTATGAAGTTGGTCAATAGAAAAGTCACATTGATAAAAAAAAATATAAATGAGATTTCACTTTCACTCTTCGATAATAAAGTACGAGCTGTCTTTTTTATTAATATTATATAATATTTTATTTCTCTTCACCTTATTTGTGGTAGTGGTAGGGCTGTAAATGTACCGAACCGTTTATGAAGAGTTAGAGTTTGTAGATTAAAATGTGTATCTTTAGTTACTCATGCAATATCTCATTTGTGACTTTCTAGATATCTAACTCGACTTATTAGTCGTCTTTAGAGTTCAGTATTGATTCCTCGACTCGCATTTGGGTTAGTTTGATATCAATTCGTTTAATAAATGAGATAATCGAAATAAAAAATAATAGTTCAATTATTAAACGAAACCGAATTGTAAAAGCTCGATTGAATTCATTTTTTACTCGTGAACACTAATTGAAATAGATTCGATTCGAAGGGCTGTAAATGTACCGAACCGTTTATGAAGAGTTAGAGTTTGTAGATTAAAATGTGTATCTTTAGTTACTCATGCAATATCTCATTTGTGACTTTCTAGATATCTAACTCGACTTATTAGTCGTCTTTAGAGTTCAGTATTGATTCCTTGACTCGCATTTGAGTTAGTTTGATATCAATTCGTGTAATAAATGAGATAATCGAAATAAAAAATAATAGTTCAATTATTAAACGAGACCGAATTGTAAAAGCTCGATTGAATTCATTTTTTACTCGTGAACACTAATTGAAATAGATTCGATTCGATATTATAATATGTGGGTGTTATAAATATTTGAATTTTGTAGGGAATTTATTTAAAATTTGAAGAAGTAAATAAGAAAATAGAAATTTATTTTTTTAAGAAAACTATTCTCATAACTTATTATTAAAAAAAAAAAAAAAAAAACCACACCTATTAAGTTTAAAAACATTTAGTGCGGTGTTTTAAAATTTTATTCATTTTTAGTCTCTATTTCAATAATAAGAACCTAATTTTTTCTCATTTTATCCTTATAAAGAAAAGTTATTGTTCATATGAATGGTAACTTCTTCTTTTTTTCTTTTAAAAAAAATGGAGTGCAAGATGAGATAAATTTTAACCCTTTTATCTATCATTTGGGCACTGTGTTTTGAAAACACATATTTTTCAAATACAAACTAAATATTAATTCATCTCTACTTATTGTCAACTGTTCATGCGAAAAGTTATTTTTCCTTTTAAAAAAATAGTGTGCAATTTCAAATATATTTTAATTTATTATCTTTCATTTGGACACTGCGTTTCATATTTTTATTTTAAATACATATTCAATATTAATTCCTTTTTATTTTTTTTATTTGCAAATGAAGCCATCATATTGTGACTGTTCCTAAACAAATAAACATTCATATACGCATCTAATTGATAGTCGTTTTGTGATTATTGATAAAAAAAAAATAGTCACAATATGACTGAGGTGATTTCTCTCAATATAGTTAATGGTTAACAATGTGATTGAGATAACTAATATAATGAGGTCACAAGTATGACTGAGGATTGGTAATATGAATGAGTCACAATTTTAATGTGCTGAACGTGACTGAAAGTCGACAATATGACTAAGATAACTAATGTGACTGAGAGTCAGTAATGTGACTAAGGTCATAATTATTACTATACTAAATATGACTAATGGTCGGTAATGTGACTGAGATAATATGAATGAGGGTCGGTAATGTGAGGTAACTAATGTGATTGAGATCACAAATGTGGCTGAGAGTCAAAAATGTAACTGAGGTCACAATGTGATTGTCCTAAATATGATTGAGTGTCTGCAATATGAATAGGTAACTAAAGTGACTGAGGTTAGGTAATGTAAGTGATGATATAATTGTGACTGTGGTCAATTTGATTGAAGATCAGCAATGTGACTCTGGTCACAAAATATGATTGAGGCACATATATGACTAAATTTTCAATAACCTAACTAATAATCACATTGTAACTATGGGTAAAAATATGATTATGACTCAGTTCTTTGTGGCTTAAATAAAATATTATTGTGATTGTGCTCAATATGACTAAGGGTCAGCAATGTCGCTCAATATAAGTAGTGTAACTAAGGCATACATAGCATAATTTTCAATCACTAATGTGATTGAGGTAAAAATATGACTATAATGAAGGTCAATGTGAAGTATGTGCGACGTAATAATTTTGAGGCTAATTTCGACCTTATGTAAGTGCGAATTCGAAAGAGATTTATGATGAAAGTTGTAGGTATATGTGCTAAGTAAATGTATATTTTTTACAGATTATGATTTGGAGTTCGGATGAAAGATATATGAGTGTTTGAAAATGACTAATTTGAAATTATTATTCTCTTATAAACATAGTCATTTTTATCCTTTTTTTTCGTCAGAATATATCGACAATAGGTTTTGTTTTAAAGCTTATGATTTGTAAATTGATAATATGTAATTTTTTCATGAAACATTGTATGTTTTAGGAGATATTTACGTTTTAAAGTAAAAGTAAAAAATAAATAAATAAATATTTATTTATTTGAAACACACATCACACAGCACGTATTGTGTGTATTTGATTTGTTTTTTTGTGTATTAATGTTTCGTCTCTTTTGATAATTTTACATCTATGTGACTAAATGTTAATTTTTAAATTTGACTTAAGTTAAATAAGAAAAATTATATCCTAATTGTGTTTTTAACAAAAGCCCTATAAAAGTGCAAAAAATATTATTTTTTTTAATAAATTTGAGCTTGAACTCGAGCCGAGTTTGACTTGTTTAGTAATTGAGTTTGATTTTAGCTCGATCACAATATTTTCTTAACAAGTCATATTATCAATTAAAAAATTATAAACTTTAAAATAAAACCTATTATCGATATATTTCGACGAAAAAAGAGATAAAAATAACCCTACGTTTATAAGAGAATAATTGGTCATAAGCTTTAAAATAAGACACATTGTCGATATATTTCGAGCAACATACCTCATACCTCTTTCAAATTCGTCAAATATAACCCTTATATTTATAAGAGAATATTAATTTCAAATTAGCCATTTTCAAACACTCATACCTCTTTCATTCGAATTCCAATTCACAATATGTAAAAATACACATACATTTAACATACATACCTATAATTTTTTTCATCAAATCTCTCAAAAATTCAGACTTACGTAAGGTTAAAATTATTACATTGTACACACTTCACATTCACCCTCATTATGTCATCTTTTTTATCTCAGTCACATTGATGATTGAAAATTGTGTTATGTATGCCTCAGTCACATTACTTACCTTCAGTTACATTATTTATCTCAATCACATTGTCGAACCTCAGTCACATTGACTATAATCATAATAACATTTTACTCAAGTCACAAAAAATGATTCAGTCATATTTTTACCAAAAGTCATAATATGACTATCAGTTGGGTGACTTAAAATTTATTCATATGTGTGTTGTTAGTCTTTAAGACATGTTTCCAAGATCCTAAACATAATTTTTGTGTGAATTAATCAAGTAAAAGTTGTGGAATGACTTACATTTATTTTGTGAGAAATTCGAAATTTCTTTGTTAGGATGAAGCTCCAAGCTTTTGATTTGTTGTTAAACCCTTGGGTGAGTTTCCCTAACACCTCATAAGACTCCTCAAGTGCTAGCTATCTTGAAATTTTTGAAGCAAAAATTTCATTTCCATAGAGAGAGTTTCGGCCAAGCTTGGTGAGGAAGAAGAGAATTGTGTGTTGTGTTAAAGTTGGTTGTTGAGTGATTAAAGAGTGCATTGATTCAAGCCAACTACCTCCATCAAATTTTGACCATTGATGTAAGTTAAGTGGTCCCACAACTTTTAAATTCAAAATTTGTGTTGGCTTACTCAACACACAACTCAGATTGGGCCCGGGTTCGTTCAATTCCGAATTAAACGAATTTGTCATTGCGACATAATTAAATCCAATTTAATTAAATAATTATGCCTCGCAAAATTATTACGATAGTCTCTTTCGAATTAATTCCAAATTAATTCGTTCGCCCGAATTAAAATCCAATTTTAATTTCGTATTGAAATCCAATTTCAATTAATATATCTGATATATTATTTTAGCCCCAAATAAATAAATTAAATAGAAAAATCCAATTTAACTATTATATTTATTTTATCGATTAATTCTAAATTAATCTCGTTCTCATCTATACGAATTTAATCTCAGATTAATTCTTGCCGCAATTAATCCCAGATTAATTTTCCCTCTCATAATTAATCTCATATTAATTCTATTCGAATCAAATATCATTGGTGAATCTTTGGGAAGCGACCAAAGAGATTCCTGGATATGTTGGCAGTAAATACGGTTGTCGGACTATCCGAACATGTGCGTACCATGTACCACGTTCTCACCGATGTACAAGATATGGTTGGCTTCTAGCAAAGCACCGTGCCTACCCAATTCTCCAGAAATATTCGTAGAGGAATATAATCTGTATCAGGCGTAGTAATACAATGTAATGCGTAATACCATCCAGTATCAGATGTCACATGCTAGGCCTAGGGCTGGCTCTGTGTCTACCCCGTACGAAGCATATATCGGATCCCGCATAACTAGTCTCTGTAATCGGAAAGTCATGACCTAGTCATACTTTCCTTATAGCTGCAGCTTTTAAAAGTACTAGTTCTGTATCCTGTGTGACCATCATATCCATATGACTGAAGTGATACTCCCATCTTGACATCACATCCAATACACTACGATTCTTAGTAAACCCAATACAGGCGTGCACAGAACCTGTTAAAGCTCCAGACGACCAATACAAAAGTAAATTGATTATCGCAAGGAATAGCGATGCAAGTCTCAGGTTAAAGATCACATACACCTACCCTGATTCGGATTCCCATAGACACATAGTCATACTACCAATGCGATTCCGAGGGGGTCTATCCAGAGCGAAATTGTTCCCGGTCCAATGGCTAACAGAACCTCTTATTACACTTGCATAAGTATCCAATACCTAAATATATGAGAACTATGTCGTTAAGCTTCCATAACGCGCACAAGTGTAATACTAGTCTATTCCGCATCATCGATGTCCAGTCTCGATAATACTACGACTATAGATATTTAATTATTAAACCGTTCGTGGATTAATACTGTCTCATATCTTATTAATCCGATTTAACCATATGGACTTTTATCATTATATATATCCAAGTAATCCAATTAAAATAATGATAAAATAACAATTTCCTTTTGTCACATAGTTAATTTGTACAAAAACACAATGTTCTTTACAAATAGTGATGCTATGGGTCATAATTGTCCAACAATCTCTCACTTGGCCTATAGCCAATCACTCAAGTATCTAATACCTGAACTATGTACATGTCGCTCAAACTTTTACTAAGAAATAGCTTTCGTCAGCGGATCTGCAATGTTGTCATCTGATGCGATCTTCTAGATCTTCACATCGCCACGATGTATGATCTCATGAATCAGATGAAACCGTCGAAGTACATGCTTGGATCGTTGATGAGACTGTGGTTCCTTAGCCTATGTTATAGCCCCGTTATTGTCATAATAAAAATGTACGGGCTCAGCTGCTAACGGAACTACTCCTAATCCAATTAGGAATTTACGGATCCAAACTGCTTCTTTTGTTGCCTCAGCTGCAGCAATATATTCCGCTTCTGTTGTTGAATCGACAACAGTCTCTTGCTTGGAAGATTTCCAGCTCACTGCTCCGTTGTTCAAACAAAATATGAACCCTGATTGCGACTTACAGTCGTCTTTATCGGTTTGGAAACTTGCATCGGCGAACCCAATCACCTCAAGTTCTCATTCCCTGTAGACTAAGAAAGCATCCTTAGCTCGTCTAAGATACTTAAGGATGTTCTTTACAGTAATTCAGTGACCATCACCTAGATCGGCCTGATAGCGACTACACATGCTCAAAGGATACGAGACATCAGGTCGCGTACATATCATGGCGTACATGATTGATCCGACTGCTGAAGCATACGAGATCTGAATCATTACATCTCTCTCATCTTGAGATTTAGGACACATATCCTTAGTTAGAGAGACGCCATGTGACACCGGAAGCAGCCCCCTCTTGGACTGATCCATGTTGAATCTCTTCAACACTTTGTCAATGTACGAGCTCTGGGAGAGTGCCAGCAGCTTTCTAGATCTATCTCGGTAGATCCTTATTCCTAAAATAAAGGCTGCCTCTCCCAAGTCTTTCATGGAGAATTTTAATAAAAGCCAAACTTTCACCGATTGTAGCATGGGAATGTCATTGCCAAGAAGCAATACATCATCAACGTATAGGACAATGAATGTCAGTGCGCTCCCACTAACCTTATTATATACACAAGAATCATCTTTGTTTTGAATGAAACCATATTCTTTTATGATCTCATCAAAACGTTGGTTCCAAGAACGTGATGCTTGCTTTAATCCATAAATGGATCGGTTTAACTTGCAAACCTTGTTTGCATGTTTTGGTACGACAAAATCATCAGGTTGTTGTATATAAAAATCCTCCAAAAGGTTTCCATTAAGGAAAATGGTTTTGACATCCATCTACCATATTTCATAATCGAAATATGCAACAATAACAAGCATTATCCGAATGGATTTCATCATGGCAACATGTGAAAAAGTTTCGTCGTAATCGACACCATGTCATTGACGATACCCTTTAGCTACAAGCCTAGCTTTGTACGTTTGTATGTTGTCTTCCATGTCCGTCTTCCTTTTGAAGACCCATTTACAACCAATATGCTTAATGCCTTCTGGTGCATCAACCGGTGTCCAAACTTGGTTGGTATACATGGAATCCATTTCGGACTTCATGGCTTCTTGCCATAAAGCGGAGTCGATACCTTGTATCACTTCCTCATACATAGCTGGTTTATCTTCCTCAATAAGATTAATGTCTACATGAGGTGAGATCAGAAACCCATACCTCTCAGGTTATTTTTTGACTCTCTCCGACTTACGCGGTTCTAGTGTATTAGAAGATTATGGAAGAGTCTCATCCCAGATGGACTGTTCGTGTTCCGTGAGGGGATCAGTGCCAGGAACAGTATCACTCTAATTTTCATCGAGTTCTACTTTCCTCCCACTTACCATTGCATTCATGAATTCCTTTTCTAGGAAAACTGCATGAAGAGCAACAAATATTTTATTCTCTTGTGGGTTGTAGAAGTAATATCCTTTGGTTTCCCTAGGATAACCTACAAATAGGTACTTATCCGATTTGGGTTCTAGTTTGGTACCATCCAAATGTTTAACATATGCCCAGCATCCCCAAATCTTCAGGAATGAGAAACCCAGTTTCTTTTCTGTCCATATTTCAGATGGAGTCTGTCCAACAGACTTTGATGGAACCTTATTCAAAATAAGTATTGCACTGTTTAATACGTATCCCCAGAAGGAAATTGGTAGCTCTGTGCGACTCATCATTGACCTTACCATGTCCAATAAAGTTTGGTTTCTCCGTTCGGACACATCGTTCAATTGAGGTGTTCCGGGATGAGTCCACTGTGAAAGAATACCATATTCTTTCAAGTAATTTTGAAACTCATTGCTTAAGTATTCTCCACCACGGTCCGACCGTAATGTTTTAATACTCTTTCCAGTCTGTTTTTCTACTTCGTGTCGAAACTCTTTAAATTTCTCAAAAGTTTCGACTTGTGTTTCATAAGATACAAATAACCATAACGCGATTGTAGGACACAGAAATCGGCGACGCTGTTCTAGGCTCGCGGCCTAGTTGGGAGTACGGAATAGCTCACGGAGGAACTAAACCGGAGAACAAAATGGAGTCGCCACCCAGTGTGAACTGGGACAAAGATTTAAGGCCACACTCATCCCTCGCAAGGGAAGACCTTAAACCGTTGGGTTCAGAATGGTCCATTACTCATGCCACTTGTAATGAAATGATTTGTGCAATATCTTAACCGAATATACGCAACATATATGCTCAAGAGTAACTTAGATCTAGTTCGCATTCATCAAAGTAAATCCTATGTCTAAGCTTGCATGCTTTGAAAGTAAGTCATCATAACGGCAAACATACGAGATCACACAATAATCTCATGAGCATATTGATTCATCAAACACAAGCGAATAAATAACAATATAAACATAAACGTATATTAAACTCCTAATGCGAAAGAAAATAATTAAATCATGCATAAATAAATAACATAATCATACTTAAAATAAATAACGTACTAGACTAAATCATGCTTAAATAATAAATAACATACTAGCAACCTAATCATGCTAAATAATCTACTAGACTAAATCATGCTCGAATACAAGGTTGGATGAAACGAAATACGTGTGTCTCTCTAGTGGTATGTGGCATTGTATCCCGAGTACAAACCGCACTACCGTCTATTCGGATTCGGCTACGAAATTTACGTCCGAGTTTCCATCCGATATACCACAAAAGAGAACACGTATTCCGTTCATCCGAAATTCACATCATGCATCAATCCATAATACTCATATGCAATAAAGTATTAAAATAAATAAAAAATGAAAGATAATAAATAAAAGGGGTGCCCTCAGGTCTAACCTCTTAAGTCGTCTCTCGGAAGCGCGTTACACGACCGTTGGAAAGGTTGATGCTCCGCAACTCCTCCGGTTCACTGGTTCAACGTTTTCCTTCACTGTTTCGCTATTTGGGCTGCTGTTTTACTCCGTTTTATGGCTGTTTCTGGTCGCGGTTTAGGCTTACCGTTTTGCGGTAATGCGGGGCTGTTTTGGTTCACGGTTTACGGGTTTTACGGGGTAGTTTCTGGTGCAGTTTTGCGATAAAATCTGGACTATTTTGGGCAGTTTTGGGCAGTGAGTGGCGGTAATTTGGGGCAGTTTTTGGATGCAGTTTAAAGGTGGTTTGGAGGTTTAGGGGCTAATTTGGAGACTTTTTAATGATGGTTTAGGGGCTGTGTGAGAGAAGAGAGAAGTGCGGGTCAGAATAGTTGTGAACAGTCGGTCAGTTTGGTGGCTTAGTTCACGTCCAAGGTTGCGTTTGATTGTGTCGGTTGAAGGCTATTAGTGTGGAGGAGAAAGAGGGATATTGGGCGTGTCTTTGACGGGTGGTTTTATGGTCTGTTGAAGGTGAGCCTTGTGTTTAGGGTTGTTTGTTTCACGGTGAAGGGGGTTTACTCCAGGTTTGTTTATTCACGGTACTTTGCAAGTTTTGTTGAGGGCTGCTAGGGTTTTATCTTTCATGCATGCCGAAAAAGAGAGCAAGTTGGCCGAGTGAGTGGAGAGAGAAGGAGCAAAGGGTTTTTGTGAGGCTGTTAGTTAGGGTTCGTTGATGAGGGGGCCCTCGACCCTGAGACGCATCCCAATACCGCTGACAATGTGGACCTCGCCCTCAAACTGATGATGTAGTGGGTCCTCGACCCTGGGACGCATCCCAGAACTACAACTGATGATGCAATGGGCCCTCAATCCTGGGACGCATCCCAATACCGCTGATAATATGGGCCTCGCCCTCGAACTGATGATATAGTGGGTCCTCGACCCTGGGACGCATCCCGGAACTAAAACTGATGATGCAGTGGGCCCTCGACCCTGGGACGCATCCCGGAACTGAAACCGACAATGGGGTCCCTCGACCCTGAAATGCATCCCAATACCGCTGACAATGTAGGCCTCACCATCAAACTGATGATGTAGTGGGTGCTCGACCCTGAACTGGTACTGATGTGGGCCTCGCCCCCAGACTGATACTGATGTGGGCCTCGCCCCCAGACTGATATTGATGTGGGCCTCGCCCCTAGACTGACACTGATGTGGGCCTCGCCCCAAACTGAAATGGGCCTCGCCCCAAACTGAAATGGGCCTCGCCCCAAACTGATACTAATGTGGGCCTCGCCCCAAACTAATACTGACGTGTGCCTCGCCCCAAACTGATACTGATGTGGGCCTCACCCCAAACTGATACTGATGTGGGCCTCGCCCCAGATTGATACTGATGTGGGCCTCACCCCAAACTGATATGGGCCTCGCCCCAAACTGATACTAATGTGGGCCTCGCCCCAAACTGATACTAACGTGGGCCTCACCCCAAACTGATATGGGCCTCACCCCAAACTGACAATGATGTGGGCCTCGCCCCAAACTGATGTGGGCCTCGCCCCCAAGCTGATACTGATGTTGATGTGGGCCTCGACCTTGGGACTTATCCAAAAAATAGATGCTGATGTGGGCCTCGGCCCTGGGACTCATCCCCAAAACTGATGCTGATGTGGGCCTCGGCCCTAGGACTCATCCCCAAAACTGCTGATGTGGGCCTCGACCCTGCCACTCATCCCCAAAATTGATACTGATGCCAATGTGGGCCTCAACCCTGGGACTCATCCCCAAAACTGATATTGATGTGGGCCTCGCCCCAAACTGATACTGATGTGGGCCTCGACACTGTGACTCATCCCCAAAACTGCTGATGTGGCTTCGACCTTGGGACTTATCCCCAAAACTGATACTGACGTGGGCCTCAACCCTGGGATTCATTCCCGAAACTGCTGGTAAGGTGGGCCTCGACCCTGGGATTCATTCCCCTGGGATTCATTCCAAAACTCTGACAATGTGGGCCTCGACCCTGGGATTCATTCCTGGATTCATTCCAAGACTCTGATGATATGGGCCTCGACCCTAGGATTCATTCCAAAACTTTGATGATGTGGGCCTCGACCCTGGGATTCATTCCCGTATTCATTCCAAAACTCTGCTTATGTGGGCCTCGACCCTGGGATTCATTCCAAAACTCTGCTGATGTGGGCCTCGACCCTAGGATTCATTCCAAAACTCTGACGATGTGGGCCTCGACCCTGGGATTCATTCCCGGATTACCTCGATCATGGGATTAATTCCCGGATTCATTCCAAAACTCTGACGATGTGGGCCTCAACCCTGGGATTCATTCCCGAAACTGCTGGGCCTCGACCCTGGGATTCATTCCTGAAACTGCTGGGCCTCGACCCTGGGATTCATTCCCCTGGGATTCATTCCCGAAATTGCTGGGCCTCGACCCTGGGATTCATTCCTGAAACTGCTGATAATGCGAGCTTCGCCCCCTGGGATTCATTCCCGAAACTGATGATGCTATGTTGCTGTTTCTAATTGGCTTGCATTTGCCGCTTTCCTCATTTTCTTTAAAACCTGTGAACAAAAACAAGACAAAGATTGCGTGTATATGACGTGTATGTATGCATGCATGAATGTGTTTCCTATTCCGATGGGTTAGGTCTTCCTTGTGCTCCTCGGTGCTTATTGCCTACAAAAGTCTTTGGTCGCCCCCTGGGTCTGCTTGCAATTTCCTTCTGCCAGTTCTCTTCTGGTGATTGGTTGGTTCTATTTTGTCTCATGGCTCAAGATCTCGTTGTTTCCCTTATTTGCGGGATGGTAGACTGGTCGCCCCCAATCTTGATTTAGTTTTCTGCTCTTCGCTGCTTGTAATAGGTCAAGGTGAACCACTTGATGTGGCATTCCATATCATCATACTATATCACATTCTACGAAATAGTCCCAATAGTTACACATATCATTGCCCTCAAAGAATGCTCAGTAATGAAACTAGAGAACCTTCAAAACATTCAACGCAACTCAAATCCAAGTCTTTGAATAAATGATCTAAGCCAGACTCAAAGTGTGTGTGTGTGTGAAAAGGTTCCTTTGTAGATTCATCCCCAGGTGAGCCAACTCAATGATTTCGTCAAAAAATTGGGATCGATGGGTCAAACCAACCTAGATGTCTCAATTATGCCTGCAGTTGCTTTTCTGTGCTCAATGTATTATGGTTTTCTTTCTCTTTTGTCTCTTTCTTTTTTCTTTTCATTTTGAACTTCTTTTTTCTTTTTCTTTTCTTTTTTTCTTTTTTTCTTCCTCTTTTTTCAACACACATACCCTTTAAGGTAGCATTTCTCCTCATGGTGGTCCTAATACTCGCCCATGGGTAGCTTCACGTTTATCGGTTATAGGTGGTTCAATTCTTTTCTTTAGAGACTTTTCTTTCATTTTCAACCATACCACACATAATAACATAAGCAAATCAAGATAGACATCTAAGCAAACGGTCATTCACCGACCTACAATTTCTTCAACTAGTCACCTTGCCAACTACTCATGTTTTCACTGCTAAGAACCTATAATTAAGTGCTTACGAGTCTAACATAGATCAATCACTCAAAATAGCAGATAAAAGAACATCAAGAGTTTATCATTTCTAAGATTTCACCCTAAAGCAAACGATTTCATCATTGGACTTATGCCTAACTATTTGGGACTAAGAACAACAATTTTTTTTTCTTTTTTTTTGGGCCCACCATGGTCTTTCTATCCTTGCCATACAGTTTTATGTTTCTCGATTTTATTTTCCCCGATATCCATGTTTGCTAAACCCTTCTTGACAAACTTTTTATTTTTAATCTCTAACCCAACGGATATCTATGATGGCTTTTAAGACACAGAGGTTAACATGATGCATGTATGCATGAGATGCGTGCGATATATAGAATATATAAGTCGGCCCATTATCATTTTAAAGCATTCAATCATATTATTGAAGGGGTAAACTTGTCCCAGTTAAAAAAAAGGCCCAACAGGTTTACACTTTTGCAATAACGTGGCTAAACAACTTCAAATGATAGGAGGCCCAAACACAAAGTGGCTCATCGGCATTTTAGAAACTTTTGGCCCAATTGTCATAAGACAAGAACTCGTCCCAGTTTAAATGGCCCAACAAGCCCATACCTCATGACAAAAAGTCCAACTGAATCCAAATGACGATGGTCCCAAACATAAATATAAACATAAAGAGGTATTTTCTATTGGTCCTACGACTATGGTTCACATGTGGGTTTATAGGGGTATAGACAAAGGCTCCCGCTGACGAAGGATTTCCCACAACTAGGACTCCCCACTCAATGGTTCAAGGGACCAAGTGAGCACACATTTTTTATACCTTAAGGTACGTGCCAACGAGTTATGGTGCGTGACTGACTGTTAAATGGATTTCCCGTTGTAGATTCCCCAGAGAGAGGGCGGAGCGAACTCTCTTAAAAACCCAAGCCTCTTAGGCTCTTATCGCTTGGTGACAAGATTAAACAATGAGTCCTCCAAATTAGTGTAGAAAACAGAACCTGGACGACGCTGTTCTAGGCTCGCGGCCTAGTTGGGAAGTACGAAATAACATGGAGTCACCACCCGGTGTGAACCGGGACAAAGATTTAAGGCCGCACTCACCCCTCGCAAGGGAAGACCTCAAACCGTTGGGTTCGGAATGGTCCCTTACTTTATGTCACTTGTGATGATATAATTTGTGCAATGAATCAACCAAGTCTACTCAATAATCATGCTCAAGGGTACTTAGCTCTAACATGCTTTCATCCAAATAATTCCACGCAATGTAACACAACAAGTATATTGAACCATTAAATCAACATGTATAAATCATTACCCAAACGCATCATAAACTAAGAACATGCATAATGAACAACCTAAACATACTTTAACAAATAAATAACAAACTAAATTAAACCATGCTTTAAATAATAAACAAATAACCTAAAGACTATAACATGCTCAAATACAAGTTAGGATGAGACGAGATACGTGTATCTTAAGTGGTACGTGGCATTGTATCCCGAGTGCAGACCATACTACCGTCCATTCGGAATCGGCTATGGAATTTACGTCCGGGTTTCCATCCGATATACCACAAAAGGGAACACATATCCCGCTCATCCAACAATCACATCATGCTTCAAACGACTCTCATGCAATTATATATCAAAATAAATAAACAAAAATAAAGAAGATAAGTAAAAAGGGTGCCCTCAGGTCTAACCTCTTTTGTCGTCTAAAGAAATGGCGTTACACGTCCGTTGGAAGGGAGATTGATCCGATGCTTTTCCGATTTGTCTACTCAATGTCTTTCCTCGCTGTTTTGCTGTTTGGGCTGCTGTTTTAAGTCTGTTTCGCTACTGTTTTGCTGTTACGTTTCAGGTCACTGTTTTGGTTATTTTGTGTACTGTTTTGGGTGATTTGGGGGACCAAAGGGGTACGGTTTTAGGGCTGTTTGGCTTACTGTTTTTGGGTGGTTAAGGTTCAGTTTTACGGGCTGTTTTTGGTAGCAGTTTGAGGGTTATTTCTCGGCAGTAAATTGGGCAATGAGAGGGGTACATGAGGGTTAGGGGCTGTTGAAGGTGGCTAGGCGTGAAGTTGTTGGCTAATTAAGGGGGCAGTTTGTTTGTGATGGCGTGATGAAGGCAGTGGCGTGTGAGGGGGGCGGTGAAGGCTAGGGGCAGTGGCGTGAGTGGTGTGAGGGCTTTGAGTGTGGGCTGTGGCGTGTGTGCAAGGTGTCAACGTGCGTGAGTCTGTAACCTAGTGGAGGGGTTGCTGTTTCATGTGAATGACTTATGTGCGTTGAATGTGTGCCAAAAGGTGGTGTCAATGTGTGTTACGTGAAGCTGATTTGTAGGCAGTGAGGGGCGTGAAGCAAGGGGCTGATTTGTGGCTATTTGGCGCTGATGAAGGGTGCAACGTGAGTGTGTGCTGAGTGGGGGCTGCTCACGAGGGGCGAAGGGTTTGTTGACGTGAAGGCAGTGTGAGTTCCGTGTGTGTAGTTTGTGAGTGAGAATGAGTGTGCAATTTGTGCGTTAATAGGCTGGTGATGCGCTTGTGTTGTGAAGGCGTGGAGGCTAGGTGATGCCCTTGTGGCGTGAATTTTTGGAGGCTAGGTGATGCGCTTGTGGCGTGAATTTGTGGAGGCTGGGCGTGTGATGAGAGGGTTCGTGAGTGATAGGGTTTGGAATATTAGGGTTGATTTTGTGATAATGAGCCAGCCAGCCAGGGTTTGGATGTGTGGGTTAAGGGTTCTTTTTATAAGCTAAGGGATGGGATTTACCTTATTGGGGAAGGAATATGATTTGTGTATTAATTGGGGATATCTTTTAATTTAGTATATGATAAGGAAATCTTTTAATTAGGGGAATTGATTTGATTTGTTCTTTTTAGTTAAGGATATGATTTATTTAATTTAGGAAGGTGATTTAATTTAATTTAGGAATGTGTTTTATTTAAATTAGGAATTTAATTTAAAGTTCAATTTAATTGGTGAATGTGATTTAATTTAATTTAAGTTTAATTTAATTGGTTTTAATTGTTTAATTTGTGAGATGTGTTTTAAATATTTTAATTATTTAATTTGTGAGATGTGTTTTAATGGGTTTGGTGTGTTTTAAAACAGAGGTCCAACAAGCGAACCCGAAGCGAAACAAGCGAGTTAAATCTGACAAAATGCTAATTTCCAACTTTACCCTTCCAACGTCCGTTTCACGCGGCCTTCACAACTAAAGAGGTAGTGTCTCCATACGAGACTCATCATCGGGCTGATATGCAAAAATGCAATGCCTACAATTAGTCCATCACAATAAGCTTACAAGTACATGATTATCTAGGTGCCTTCACAGCTTTTCCTTATAGAAAGGTAGTGAATGAAGGAAGACACCAAACCATTACCTAGCCTTAAAATTGCCTTTGATTAAACCCCTTTCAACCCATGGTAGACACGGTTAACTAAAGCACAAATCGAAATCACTACAAGACATTATTTTGGGGCCAATTCTCTATCCCCAGTGGAGTCGCCAGACTATAGGACAGAGAAATCGGCGACGCTGTTCTAGGATCGCGGCCTAGTTGTGAGTACGGAATAGCCCGCGGGGGAACTAAACCAGAGAAATAACATAGAGTCGCCACCCAGTGTGAACTGAGATAAAGATTTAAGGTCTTACTCACCCCTCGCAAGGGAAGACCTCAAACCGTTGGGTTCAGAATGATCCCTTACTTATGCCTCTTGTAATGATATGATTTGTGCAATGAATTAACCGAATCTACGCAACATATATGTTCAAGAGTAACTTAGATCTAGTTCACATTCGTCAAAGTAAATCATATGTCTAAGTTTGCATGCTTGAAAAATAAGTCATCATAACGGCAAACATATAGTAACACACGGCAATCTCATGAACATACTTCACCCATATAATGCGGAAAACAAATAACAACCTAAACATAATGCAAATTCCCAACGCAAAATAAATAATTAATCATGCTTAAGATAAACAACTAAACCATGCACAAAAAAGTAACATAATCATACTTAAAAAAATAACATACTGGACTAAATCATCCTAAATAATCTACTAGACTAAATCATGCTCGAATACAAGGTTGGATGAAAAAAAATACGTGTATATCTCAAGCGGTACGTGGCATTGTATCCCGAGTACAAACCGCACTACTGTCCATTTGGATTCGGCTACGGAATTTACGTCCGAGTTTCCATCCGATATACCACAAGAGAGAACACATATTTTGTTCATCCGGAAATCACATCATGTACCAATCCACAATACTCATGTGAAATAAAGTAATAAATAAATAGAAAATAAAGGATAATAAATAAAAGGGTTGTCCTCAGGTCTAACCTCTTAAGTCGTCTCTCGGAAGCGCGTTACACGGCCGTCAGAAGGGTTGATGCTCCACAACTCCTCCGGTTCACTGGTTCAACATTTTCCTTCGCTGTTTCGCTGTTCGGGCTGCTGTTTTCACTCCGTTTTGCTGCTATTTTCGCTATATTTTCTGGTCATTATTTTTGCGGTTTTTGGAGGTTTTGGGCTGTAGTTTTTGTTACTGTTTTGGGCAGTCTTTGATGCGGTTTTGAGGTGAATTCTGGGCTGTTTGGGGGCATTTTCAGGGTTAAATATGCGGCAAACTAGGTAGTATTAAGGGGCAGTGTGCGCGGGGTGCAGTGGCAAATAGTTTTGGTGATTTACGGCAATGGAGGGCTGGTTCTGCGGGGGTTTATGTGTGCGGTTTCTGGCAGTGATATGCGGCTGAACTGGGCAGTATGTGGGGGATATACGGTACAGTTTCAGGCTGAGTTTTGGGATGGTAATAGGGGAGTTTACTGGGGTGATTTTTTGCGTGAATATAGAGGAGTTCACTGGGCTGTTTTGTCACGGTAATAGAGCTGTGTGTGAGTGTTTTGTGTTGGGGCAGTGGCTATGTTGCTAAGAGCTAGTGACGTGAGTGGGGTTGGGGGGCAGGTGGCGTGTCGTGAGGCAGTGAAGTGGGTGAGCTGTGGCTAATGGCGTGAATGTGTGGGTTGAGGCTGTGGGGCTGTGCTTGAGCAAAGGCAAGGCATGGGGTATTTACGTGAAGGTGTGCTAGGCGTGACTGGTTTTATTTCTTTTGTTTGTTAATTTTTGTGAGTCTCGGCTATGGGTATTTTCTTTGTGTTTTTCGTGAGAATGAGCCAGGGGTTTCAAGGTTGGTTTGTGGTTCTTTTTATAGGCAAAGGTTGGGGGTTGTCCTTGTGTGAAAAGGGAAGGAATTTTATAATTATGGGAGTATCTTTTAATTAGTATGTCTTAAGGAAAATTCTATTTAATTAGGGATGTGATTTGGTTTGATTAGATTAGATTTGATCTCTTTTAATGATTTGATTTGTTTTGATTTAATTTGGAATGTGATTTATTTAATTTAGGAATGAGGATTTGATTTGATTTGTTTTAATTTAATTGGATTTGATTTAATTAGGAAGGATATTATTTTAATTTGTGACATGTGTTTTAAATGTTTTAATTATTTGGATTGGGCTTTGGTGGGCTTGGTGTGTGACTTGCCGGGGTTTGGGCTAAGGATGTGTTTTAAAACGGAGGTCCAACAAGCAAACCCGAAGCATAAACAAACGAACTAATTCCAACAATGTGTCAATTCTTGACTCTTCCCTTCCGACGTCCGTTTCCCGCGACTTCCACAATTAAAGAGGTAGTGTCTCTATGTGAGACTCATCATCGGGACTTATATGCAAAAATGCAGTGCCTACAGCGATGCATCATCCGTAAAGGTTACGAAGTATTCATATCCACATCTAGCCTGGCTAGACATGAGCCCGCATACGTCACTATGAATGAGGGATAACAGTTCGTTAGCACGTACACCTTTACCACTAAAAGGTGTTTTAGGCATCTTGCCTAACAAATAAGATTCGCAGACATTATATGAATTAGGATCAAATCCGTCCAAGTATCTATTCTTCGAAAGAGTGGATATCTGAGTCTTGTTAATGTGTCTCAGATGACAATGCCACAAATAAGTTTCATATGTTTTACTCAATTTGAGCTTTTTGTTTGTCATGTTATATGTTTGAGATTCGTTGATATTCAAAATATAAAGACCATTATTAACATTTGTTGTACATATCAAAATATCATCTTTATATACAAAACACCCAGTGTTCATGAATACAAAGGTATACCCACATCGGGTTAAACTAGATACAGAGATGATGTTCCTAGTCAAACTAAGTACAAAATAACAGTCACATAATGTAAGTACATGCTCAGGGGGCATATCCAAAATAGCAACTCTCGTCCCATTTCCGACTCGTAGGTCGATCTCACCTAAAGCCAGTCTCCTGCTAATCTGCAGATCATGCACATAAGTACATATGTGTTACAACCAAGCCCATTAAGCCCAATTACAACTTTTCAAGCCCAATTTCCAAAATAGGCCCAATTAATTAAATTACCAAACTCCAAATTTTATAACTTAATTAACCAAAGTGTAAGCCATAATTAATTACCCAAATTAACATTTCCAAAACACAAATTTGTACAATTAATTATGCTCATTATCATCAACATATGTCCAACACATTTGAATCAAAAATCACATCATTTCACATGCTTATTGTCTCGGCATTTTGGGGTTTTTCAAATCGATTTCGATTTCAATCCAATTGAATCCTAAATCAACATTTCCCAAATGATTCCAACTCATCCAATGATTAAAATCAAAAAATACCATGACTTGGGGCACTAGTTCATATTCGGCCAAGCCAATATTTTTGGGCAAAAATTGATCCAATCAACCTTTCATGAAATTGATCCAATACAACATCATTCAAGCATACTCAATCAATTAATTTTATCAAATCATGCTCAAATTCAATTTACCCAATTTTAACCCTAAATTCAAGTTTCATGCTCAAGAGGCTCTGATACCATTGTTGGGTTTCTCTAAGGTCCCAAGGATCCAATCAAGCAATGAAACAACATGTGAATACTCGTAAAAGTATGGCGGAATCATACTTACAACGATCGGTTGAGGCGATGCGAGGAACAACGAAAATCTTCAAGCTTTGGTCCAGGTAGGCTCTCGGCTTTGGCATGATTTTTGTCCTCCAAAATTCGGCCATGGATGTCTTCAAGCTTCAAGCTTTGAGTTGTGAATTCCATGCCCACGGTGGGTTTCCCTATCACCTTCGCAAGACTCCGGATGTGTGCTAGCACCTCAGAAATTTTGCCGCAAAATTTCCCTTGCACTTCTTACCATTCTCGACTTTGAGCAGAAAAATGGAGAAGAAAATGGCCTTGAGGCCGTGAGAGAGGAGAAGAGTGTGAGAGAGAATGTGTTTTAGTTTGGTGGTAGGAGATAAGTGTATCTAATACACTAATTCAAAAGTCAAATACCAAAAATCAAATAAAGGTAAATGGCTTTAATTTATCCAACAACTCACATCAATCACTCAAATCAAAAGTGACTAGTTGTCACGTCACTCAAAGTGACAAGTGATTTGACGCTTGATGTGATCTGTGGGCCGCACTTGAATTCGAAATGCGAGTGCGCCCGCAAACAATCCCGGGCACGAGTTCACTAATTCCAATTAACGAATTTTCCGTTGCGACGTAATTAAACAATTATGCATAGCAAAATCACTATTCACATCTCTAACGAATTAATTCTAAATTAACTCGTTCGCCCGAATTAAAATCTAATTTTAATTCCACGTCGAAATCTAATTTCGTATAATATATCGAATATATTATTTTATCGATTAATTCCAAATTAATCGTTCTCTCTCTTTTTATATAATATTTTATCCCAGATAAAATATCTCAGTAATTAATCCCAGATTAATTTTCTCTCTCATCTAATTAATCCCAGATTAATAAAGTGCGAGTCATACGTCATCGGTGAATCTTCGGGAAGCGACCCATGAGATCCCCGGATATGTTGGTAGTAAATTCGGTCGTCGGACTATCCGAACACGTACGTACCTAGTACTATGTTTTTACCGATTTACAAGACAATGTTGGCTTCTAGCAAAACGCCATGCCTACCCAATTCTCCAAAAATATCCTTACAGGAATAAGTGATCTATATCAGGCGTAGTATACGTAGTATTGCGTATTTCGATCCAGTATCGGATGTCACATGCTAGGCCTGGGGATGAAATTGTGTCGGCCCCGTACGAAGCACATATCGGATCTCTGGTAACTAGTCTCTATAATCGGATAAACATGACCTAGTCATAATATCCCTATAGCTGCAGCATATAAGAGCACCAGTTCCGTATCCTACGTGATCATCATCTCCACTATGACTGGAGTGATACTTCCGTCTTGACATCACACCCAATACACTACGATTCTCAATATACCCAGAAGAGGCGTATACAGAACCTGTTAAAGCCCTGGACGACCAAAACCAAAGCATATTGATAGTCGCAAGTATTAGCGGTGCAAGTCTCAGGTTAAGACCAAATACATCTACCCTGATTCGGACTTCCATAGACATATAGTCATACTACCAATGGAATTCCGAGGGGTCTATCCAGAGCGAAGCTGTTTCCGTACCATCGGTAAACACAACCTCCTATTACACTTGAATGAGTATCCAATACCCAAATATATGAGAACTATGTTGGTATGCCCTCACAACGCGCACAAGTGTAATACTAGTCTATTTCGCATTATCGATGTCCAATCTCGATAATACTATGACTAGGGATATTTAATGATTAAACCTTTATGGATTGATACTGTCTCATATCATCTCAATCCGGAACTAATCATATGGACCTTTCATCATTTATACATCTTGGTAATCTAATTACAAATGATGAAAGAGCAATTTCCTTTGTCACATAGTTAATTTGTACAACAACACCATGATTTGTACAAATAGTGATGCTATGGGTTATAAATGTCCAACAATCTCCCACTTGGCCAATAGCCAGTCACTCAAGTGTCCTACACCTGAACTATGTACGGTTCGCTCAAGCTTCTGCTGAGAAAAGGCTTTCGTCAGCGGATTTGCATGACTATTATCTTATGCGATTTATACGATCATCACATCGCCACGATGTATGATCCGAACGAATCAGATGAATTGTCGAAGTATATATCTGGATCGTTGATGACACCATTAATTCTTTGCCTGCGCTGTAGCCTAGCTCAGCTGCTAACAGAACTATATCTAATCTAATTAGATTATTATCGACCCAAATGGCTTCTATTGCTGCCTCAACTGCAGCAATAACCCGCTTTTTGTTTATTCGGTAACAATATCTTGCTTGGAAGATTTCCAGCTCACTGTTTCGTTATTCAAACTGTATAGTACCGTTATTATCGGTTAGGAAACTTGCAGTAGTGAACCCAATCACTTCAAGTTCTCATTCTCTATAGTTTAAGACAGCATCCTTAGTTCTCTAAGATACTTAAGGATGTTCTTAACATCAATCCAGTGACTATCACTTGGATTGGCCCGATTGTGACTCCATATGCTCAAAGCGTATGAGATACCAGGTCGCGTACATTTTTCAATATACTAGTTCTCGGAGAGTGTTAACAACTTTAAATCTAGCCCAGTAGATCTTTATTCCTAGAATAAAGGTTGTTTCTCCCAAGAATTCTACGGAGAATTTTCATGAAAGCCAAGCTTTCACCGATTATAATATGGGAATATCATTTCCAAGAAATGACATATTATCATTATTTAAGACTTTCACTTTCAGTGCGCTCCCACTAACCTCCTTATATACACAAGAATCATATTCGTTTTTAATTAAATCTTATACCATTATGATTATATCAAAACGATAGTTCCAAGAACTCAATGATTGCTTTAATCCAAACATGGATCGAATAACCTGCAAACCTTGTTTGCTAGTTTTGGTACGACAAAACCGTCAGGATGTTGTAAACATCCTCCAAAAGGTTTCCTTTAAGGAAAGCGGTTTTGGCGTTCAGCTGCCATATTTCATAAATGAAACATGCAGCATCAGCAAGCATTATCCAAATGGATTTACCGTGGCAACAGATAAAAGGTTTCGTCGTAATCAACACAATATTGATAACGATACCTTTTTGCTACAAGCCCAGCTTAGTACGTTGGTATGTTGCCATCCATGTATGTCTTCCTTGAAGACTCATATAGTACCAATAAGCACAATGCCTTCCGGTACAACAACTAGTATCCAAACTTAGTTGCTTTATATGGAATCCAATTCGGACATCATGGCACTTTGCCATAATAGGGAGTCGATACCTTGTATCACTTCATCATACGTAGTCAGTTGGTGTTCCTCAATAAGATTGACATCTTTATGAGGTGAGATCAGAAACCTATACCCCAGGTTGTTTTCTGACTCTCACTGACTTACGTGGTTCTTGTGTATTCGAAGATTATTGGTATAGTTTCATCCTTGATGAACTATTTGTGTTCCATTAAGGAATCAGTGCCTGGAATAGTATTACTCCGATTTTCATCGAGTTTTTACTTTCCTCCCACTTACCACTGCATATAGGTATTCCTCTTAGGAAAACCGCATGGTGAACAACAATTACATTGTTCTCATGTGAGTTATACAAGTACTATACTTTGGTATCCCTAGGATAACCTACAATTGGCACTTATCCCATTTGGGTTCTAGTTTGGTATCATCCAAACATATGCCTAGCATCCCAAATCTTCAGGAATTAGAAAACCCAGTTTCTTTCATGTTCATATCTAATATGAAGTCTGTCTAACAGATTTTTATGAACCTTATTCAAAATAAGTTTTGCACTGTTTATGCGTATCCGTTGAAGGAAATGGTAGCTCAGAGCGACTCATGATTAACCTTATCATGTCCAAAAAAATTTGGTATCTTCGTTTGGACACACCGTCAAATAGACGTGTTCTAGGAGGA